>VZSV01000269.1:709746-721339 GCA_013398735.1 Nothocercus julius | reverse complement strand
GAAGCGCTTCATAATGTTGAGAAAAAACACTTTGTATAAGATCATGAAGAAAGCGAGAAAATCATGCATGTCACTTGTCCTCTTATTTTTGTTAAGATTTGTGGAGGAATTAGAATGCTAAATCTCTCTCCTATTCCTCAAAGCTTCACAGAAGACAACTGCTTACCAAGTCTTTGTAAGTTGGAAAGAAAAACAACATTTGCTTCTCAAAATAACAAGCATATTTACTGGTTCTCAAAAATTACAAGATACTTTTGATTTTGAGGCCCCTCTACTCCCAATTTCTACAGCAATTACAAGAAAGTGGAGTTAAAACTACACCCAAAATACTACGACATATAAAATTCCATAATCTAAATATGTGAATTTACCTCATATGCATGTTAAAATAAATAAATAAAAATCAGAGTCTTGCTTAACTAAGCAACATTAGAAAAAAATGGTAACATAACTAATTTTCTTCTTCGGAGCTGTAGTGTCATTGTCAGCACTCAGAGGCTTATTAAGCACATTTTACGTAACTAGAAAGTGCCAGCCTTAGCATATTCCCCAAAGTACTCCAGCTAGGTCTGAAGACATCAGATCAGTCCCCGTATACCTCAGAATACTTGATGACTCTTCATTCAACACGTAAGGGAAGAGAAAGGAAGAAAAAAAGTTGTTTTCAAGTAATGACATACTCTAAAAAGAGAAAAAGAAACTATAACTGCAGAATGGGCACTGTGTATTCACTTCATATCTTACTATTAATTAGTATTAACAGTAATTAAGAGATCATCTTTTTTAAAAAACCACCAGTTTTTCTACCTTTGCTAATGCTTCAAATATCAGTAGCGGGAAAGTAAACAAACTAGAAGAACTGTTTTAATTACGCTAATCAAGTCTTGTTAGCAGCTTACACGGACACATGTGAGCAGAGCACAGGAGAATCACACCTAGTTAAACCGCTCTGCGGACAGCAGTAGTTAGGCACAATTTACAGCACACTGCCCTACACCAGCAACACGCCCGCATGGGAGTTACATTAAACAAACGAACGCAGCAGAGCCGCAGCTCTTCGCAAAAGCTGCTAAGAGCTAAAGCGCCTCTGCTCGCTCCCTGCCCGCCGCTTCCACAGGCGGGCTCCGGAGAGGGGCAGGAAGGAGGGAGCTCCAGCAGCAGCGCGCGGCCCAGCATGGAGGGACTGGCCCGGCACAGAGGGACCGGCCCGCCGCGCCGCTCCTGCTTCCAGCCCTACGGTCACCGGCGGCATGGCCTGCTCTGCTCTGCTCCCCTCCGCTCGGGGCTACTGCGGCGGCCCGGGAGGCGCCGCCCCTCCCGCGCCCCCACCAACAGCGGCCGTCGCCGCCAACGTCCAACACCCGCTGTTAACGACCCCGCGCCACTTACGCCATCGCCCTCCGTGGCGGCGCTGCTACGGACCCGGAAACGACGGCGGCAGCCCCGGCCCTCCCGCACCTCACGGCAAGTGCCGCGCCGCCCCGCCCCGCCCGCCGCGCCGCCGCAACCAATCGCGAGGCGCCGCCGGCCCGCGAGGCCAATGGTGAAGGTGGCAGTGTCCCCGGGGGGCGGGAAAAAGGCGTGGGCCGCGGCCAATAGGAAGAGGCGGCCCGAGGGGGAGCGTCCCTCGCCGGCCCCTTGGCGGCGGGGTTGAGCCGGGGTCGGTGGGAGGTGTCGCGCATGCGCGGCTGGGGAGGGTGTCTGGTGCGTGCGCTTGCGGAGCAGGTGTTTTGGGGAGAAAAGGAAACAAAAGGGGTTTTGCTTTCCAGAATATTGGTTGTGTGGGACATGTGAATGAAAAAAAAGAGGGCAGCGCGCGGACGAAGTGAAGGAGGCAGAGAAGCCCCAAAAGAGCTGGGAGAGGTTGCAAGAGGAGGCTGGACTGGGGCTGCAGGCAGTGGGTTTGCAGGGAGAAGGGACACGACCCAACAGGCCCCACAGGAGCGGCACCGCACGGCCACCAAGCAGCGCCCTGAAAGCTGCGTTTGATTGCACAGGCCCTGCACCTCGGCACCGAGTCCTGTCCACGTTACTCGAGGCTTTGTCCCGGGGGATCCAGGATTGCCGGATCCACCCTGTGGCTCCCATACTTCCAAAGCACCCGTGAGCCGAGCAGCGACTGGTCTTCAGCACCACGTGCTCCCATTACGTGTCCTCGGAATAGCCTCAAATAGGCTGTCAGGAAACGGAGGACCGAGTTAAACAAGTGCTATCTAACAAGGCTTATCCTTCCTGTTTTTCATTACATTTTTGTCATACTAAACACGACAAGAAAAATATTGTTTAAATACTCCTGGTTTCCGTAATTAAGACCTGCTTTCCTCCTTGTTCCCTGCTGTTGCCAGAGCCAGCGCACAGGGGTGCTCGGAGCCGCTCTCCTTGGGGAGCGAGCGCTCAGGGGCCCAGCGGGCCCCTCCAAACGTTCTTAGCTGCGTGGTGCCCGGGAGCGTAGTGAGGATCATCCAGCTAAGTCACGTGCGGAAACTTTAGCTCAGAACGAGCACAGCGGCTTGGGGAAGGTGAACCTTTGTACGGCGTGAGAAGCAGAAAGAAAAGCATTTGTGCTGATACGTCCCTGGCTAGAAAAATGACATATGGAGTTAACCGTAAGAAAAAATATTTACCTCTCCACTATTCCGACCCTATGTGTTTCACAAAGGCCATTACTATTTACCTTCTCTGTAAAAGAAGCTTGCATTCTCTTCTCAAGAAAATATTTTTATGTTTGTAAAGGACAATCTAAAATTTTTTCAAACTTTTTCAGTTACAGGGCAGAATGTCCCAGAGCAACCAAAACATAACAGACAGAGAGAGAGTGTTTGGGTCTTTATACAATTTCAGTGGTGGGGAGTGAATGCAGAGTCTCTGCGTCTCCCTGCAAAATAGATAAAAAGAACAAAAATTATCCCACATGGTGTTTTTACAAAAAGGCCAGTTTAAGCACAACATACCACTGGGTTTGCATCAAAAATGAGTACACACATATTTATAGCATGCAGTTGCTCTAACAGCATGCCTCATTTTGCCTTGGCTAATTGCATTTCTATTTAAAATGCTTTTGGTCCCCTTTGATAATCTGTCAGTAAATAGTAAGAACTATTTTCCAAAAGAAGGAGTAATTTTAGCAATTAGTAGCAACAGTCTTACTTCCCATTTAGATTTGCTACATCTTGGAGATCAGTTTTCAGATCCCTCCTTTTTTACATCTAGGGTTTACATTCATCTAGTTGGTCAGCAGCAGCACCTGGCTCTGTCTAAACAAGCTGTGTCTTCATAAGCGCTTACCAAAGTGTGCAACTTTTAGCGCCTGTACAACTAGATCAGGGTAACTGCATAACAGCCTGCAGCCATGTAAAGCATCGTGTACGCGGCTTTTGCTTTGATTCTGCAGGTGGACATTTGCAGTTATAGTCCACTTTCCTACTGCATGCGTGCAAATCGTTGGAGCCAGTGGTGTTGCCCGAGTGTGAAGGAGAGCAGAGCTCGTTGCTGTACCCAGCGCTGAGGGTAGGATTTAGTGCTGAGGTTAGGTTTGTGGATTCTCACAGAACCCCCGCCTGCCTGCCTGCCGCTTTTCTGAACATTGCATTTTTGGGATGTTTGTCTTGGTTGCTGATTTCCATCACCAGTTTCATTCCTTCCATTACCTCTCATGACCTTCTGGGGGAGTGTCGCAGATTAGCTCCTGATATTTTCCTCCTGCTTTCTTTGCCTTCTTCTGCTTAAAGGAATTTTCTCTTC
Organism: Nothocercus julius; assembly: GCA_013398735.1. NCBI lineage: Eukaryota > Metazoa > Chordata > Aves > Tinamiformes > Tinamidae > Nothocercus > Nothocercus julius. The sequence continues at coordinate 717,598 of VZSV01000269.1, read as the reverse complement.
ATTTCTTCCTAGTAAATAAAGATGCTGATTTTTTTTCTTTTCACTCTTCCTTCTATATATTGATGCCACACAAAAGATTTGGGGGGTTTGCCTTTTTTTTTTTGGCAGAAATTACTTTTAGTAGGTAAACAAACAATGAAAAATTCATTATGTGAGGTTATAAACATAAGCAAAACCACTCGGGTAACAGGTGAAAGGGGTTAAAAGCTGTTAAAAGCTGTTGTTTTTTTAAATCCAGTAATTCAGATCTGAAATACCAAAAAAATCTCTCCTTACACATCTACCCATTCTTAAAGTGGGTTAACAGGTTAAATATGATGTACTGTAATATTTCAATACCTTTTTCAATACCTTAAATTTAGGGCAGCATAACAATTCCCACATCTAGATTCAAATGTCTTCAGCGTGGAGGGGACCTTCAATGGTGCCCTCTCTCTCATGGAGCAGAGGCGCATTCGCAGTGTCAGGGGAAGCAGGCAGCTTCTCACGGCATTACACAGGCACACACAGTACGAGGGGCCCCAGTTTGAATGCTGTCCCTGGGGTATAACTTTGCAAGCTTGCCTAGTTTTTTCTCATGGTCTAGGAAACAGAATCATTCATGCTCTGTTGTTTGCAGCACGTGATGTTGCATCTTTAGATATTAACATGGGAATTGAAAAGAGATTTTACACAGGTCTCACCATTTAACTTTTAAGTTAAAGAAAATTATAACCATGTCCCCTACAGTTTGTCAGGTGACATTCCCATCTGCCTCAGAATTGGGTGACACTCCATTTATTTTTATGTCTAACACTCCAAGTCCTTTTTTTTTTTTTTTAAGGAATGAGAGTATTTGAGTGAAAGCACTACCTTTAAATTATTTATACCTCTTTTGTTTTGTGGTAGGAGACACTTCTCCAACTATTATTCTAGAAGCTCCCCAATCTTTTAATCCTACTGTTTTATTTTTGTTGATAACACCCAAGGGTCTAAGTGAAGCTAATTTTGAGGTTGCCAGTATTTATTTATACTAAGCCAGGAGCTTCTGGGTATGTGAGACTATTTTACAAAAGCAAAGATGTGACTTTAAACATCTGTATTCATTTCTTACACTAGTTATGTTCTTAAGACAGCTGGAGACTGACAGTTTCCAGGGGAACTAAACAGCCCCCACTCTTACCTGACTTACCTAGAGATGGATGTGCACAAGCCCTCTAAGGCTCCCTCAGTTACCAGGCAGAAAACGTTCTGAGAACAGCCTCCACGCAGCATCCGATGATGATGACGATGTATTACCAGCAGTTACTTTCTTGCAAGCAAGTAAGCAAGCAACATCTTGCTAAACTGCCATGTGCTACTGTAACAAGGATCCCATTTCTGTCATCCTGGCAATGTCACTGGCCAGTGGTCTCATCTCCTGTCTTCAAGCAGGCAAGGTACAAGCCCAAGGAACAGCTGCAGAGCCTGGAGTCCTCGCCTCCTTCTGCCCTAGTGCTGCCATCTGCGCCCTGCCTTCCCTCGCTGCTGGCAGCAGCTGTCATCATGCCCCTCTTCACTGCGAAAAGTAGTCAGGGTCCCGCAGAACCCCCCAACACCCAGGGGAAGCAGAATCCCACACTTACAGTCATGGAGTTTGAAGCTGATTCATTGGCATCGGTTACTTCATGAGACAATTCATTTCATCACGGTACCATAAAGAGCCTTCACGGTCTTTATCAGACTGAAAAGTCTTTATCTGACAATCCTTGTGCGTGGAGCTCTCTGATGATATAGCTGGGAAATTGTTTTTCTGATGCTGTGTCCCATATCTCAAGAGACTGCCAAAGTACAGATGTCTTGTGTTAGGCTGGACTTGGGCAGATTTGCACAAAGAGTGATGCTAGAACCAAATCTGAATTTAAAATATTTCTATCTTATCACAAATCCATGGGGAAAAAAGCATGTAGTTACTGATCTGTATTTCATGAAATTAGATTCTGCCATCAGTTGTGCTTTAGTAGTTGCTTTGAAGCTAATGGAGTGTAAGTGTATAAAAAGACATAATGTTTGGCTTCTGCTTTCTCCAAATGATATCAGCATTTACTAAACACATTCATTCAAGATTACATTAAAAACAAACACTGAGCTTAGGTATAAATAAATAGAGTGAATAAATATAAATATATATTAAACTCCTTATTCAAAATATTTGAGATACTACAAAAACTCACTATAAATCAAACCAAAAGCCAGCAGCCACGGGGTCAAACACACCCACATGCTTTGGCGTAATGGCAAAATCTTAAACTCTTTGGTTCTTTTCATCTGAGGACTACATCACAGACACCCATGTAAGAAAACAAACAAGTATTAATAATTTGTACTAAGTACATAACTTGCTAGAGCTGCAAGTCACTCGTTACCAATAACAGAATCAATTTATTCCATACCTGACCTTTCTGTACTCACAGAGTCTTTTTTCTTCCAGAGCAGCTTTATCCAAGTATCCAAGTAGCTTCACTGAAGGTTGTCCATCTTTCATTGCGGGTTGTTGGTCTCATTTTGTATCCTGATTAACTGATTCTAGAAGTAGGTTAAATCTCTGAAACTAAAGAAATCTTAATGTCCTTCCTCTTCCTAAGAGTACCTAATTAGGGACTGAATCTATGCACCTCAATCTTATATGAATATAGGGAAATATAGAAGGATCAAACTGGTGATAAATTCTTGTATCAACTTTAGTTACCTTTAGTTACCTTTCCTAATTCTTCAACAAAATAGTCATTTTTACAAACTTTTCATTTCCATGTGGTTCTGATTGTGTTGTAAACTAATACTGTCAATAAAATCTGTATTTTTTAACGGGTGCTGTTTAGCAAGATTCATGGAAAAGATCTCATGGGCCTCATTCGGACCTTATCCATGCAGATTATTCTGTGAGGAAACAGCTTATAATGTGACAAAATAGCTTTAAATATGATCAAAACATTTAATATGAACACTGATTTCAGCAAGTCTGGGATTTGGCTTGCAGAATTAAATAGCCTTTACCTACAGCTTATTCTTCTATCAGAACTATTTTCAGACAATACTAAAAAATCCTCTTTCTGTGAAAAGTTGTTATATTTAATAAGATAATAAGACTCCAAAATAAGACAGGAAGAACATACAAATTTCCAGGAACTCCCATGATGAATCACTGTATTTTTGTAATTATTAAAGTACACTTGAATATCCTTATGTTGCATCTGTAGAGGTTTTTCTTAAATGTCTTCACTTAATATTTTAGGAATCTATCTTTCACACCTTTCCCCCACATCATTCACTAGACAGGCATATATGAAGTCTGTGTTACAGCTTCTTTTTTCTGTACGAGGCAAAGCTTCCTCACTGTTAAGGAAATTGTAGTTATTAAGGAAGTTCCTTAGCCTGTGGTGAATTCCTACAATTTCTTCACTGAATCCATTAAAAAACTGTGCCTTGCTTTTGGTGTAGAGCTGGAATCCCACAAGGACCTTGTACAGCCTTCCTGCCTTCCGACACTGCTATCACCATCACAGCATATTAATATCCTGTGCTGCAGAGAAGCGTTTTGCATCTTTTCCTTCATTTTATTTCTCTGACTAGTTTTATTATTGATTTATAAGGAATTTTGTTGTGTGTCACACTTACTCACACTTAGCATAGCTCTGCACTGTCACTTTTATAATTAATGTTCTTTGTATATGAAGGGTGGTGAGGTCTACAAACATCTGTAAGCTAGGAGACCCTCCATGGGCAAGTTTTGATTAAAATATGTTCTAGAGTAAAGATTGTGACATTCCAAAACCAGAACACTTCAGGAGAAAAAGCACAGTTCAGAAAAAATCCTTCCAGGAGAAAGATGCCAATCTGCCTTGCCTGCTTAGCTCTGGCTGAAGATATTGAGGACACCTGAGTAATAACAGCGTGAGGACATAATTTTTGTGTCCTTTCAAAAATAGAGAAGTGAGAATGAATAACATTGCAAAGACTGGAGAAAAGGATAGTTCCTCATTTATCTGAGGAATTCAACATTCACCATGTAAAAGAAAAAAGTTGCCTGGAGTACAGTGCACAGTGGAATCTAGTTGTGCTGATTATGTTTTATAATATTTTGCTGGTAATAAACTTCATGAAAATGTAGGTTAGCTTAAGATTTTGCATTTAAATTTCTCTTATTTTTAGTTATTTCAGCTCTCAAAAGAAGTGTATTATACTGAAGCATACTATTAGAAAACTTTTTGTATAAGTATAGGCAAATTGCCTATTTAATTGCCTGTAACTATATTATTTGCCTAAGTGCAGGCAAAAAACCTCTTTGTCTAAGTAATTTAAAACATATTTCAATCACATAATAAAAAGTATTTGCCAAATAAAATTCATTTTTTAAACTGGAGATCCTCCTAATGGCCTTGCTAGCTACCTAGAAGAATGAGCTGGCACACAGCAAGTGGGTGTAAAACTGTTGCCAAAGAAAGAGAAAAAAGAACAGTCTTTCTGTGGTTCATGATTATTTTTAACTTTCATTTCCTTTGTAATTATTTCCTTCCTGGATTCCTAAATCTGCAGTAGCCTGTTACATAAATCTAATCTATCCCATGTTTACAAATAATTCTGGCTTTGATTCTGTGCTCTTTGCACTTTGGAACTTCCCACAGACTTGAAGTTTGAGTGTATAAAAACATATAGCAGTTACCACCCCATGTATAATATTGGGTCCATACAAACGCTTTCTGTAATGATAAATATCCACCTACATTTTTTTTTTTTTATCTCCTCCGGTGTTTTTGTTAGAGAAGCTACATTTCATTTGTTGTCCTAACAACCACTGTGTAGGGTAATACTGAAACTTTGTGGAGGTTTGTTCCTTTCATTACTTGTTCACTTTCTGTTACAAAGAAAAAAAAAGAGTGGGGAGATCCAACAGAGAGTTCTCCATGTACAAATACAGCACAAGTTTTAAGGGGGGATGTAACTGGACAAAGGAAGGAATAATCAAGCTCACATGCAGTTTTAGGGGAAATGATTTAGAGGCTAAAGAAGAGAGAAATGGGAAAAATAAAACATACATTGGAAGGACAAGAAAGATGTCTGTATCAAGGAAAGGAGAGGAAAGGTGTCTGTGTAAAGGCAATGCTCACAGCATGCACACCCAGGTTGAAAGGTCTCCAAGCCGTGCTCATGGAGAATTATTTAATACAGGAGACAGAAGACAGGAGACAGGAGACAGGTGGCTGTATAACAAATTAGTGTGCAGTGCAACTTACCATGTTCGGTGCCTGAAATTCTTGTGCCTTTGTTACCAAGGGTTTTGGGGCTGCCTTTGACATGTCATACCTCCATACCGTCCTCTCTTTCTAGTCTTCTGGGGGTAGCTACGTATGTGGTATTACGATGCCATGCAGGTGGCCGTGTGGCCGTGCCCAGCTAGAGCAGTGCCTGCTGTCAGCAGTGGGTGAAGAGATTGCAGCATAGGCATTTTCCACATCTTCTGAGAACCTTCCAGAATAAAAGGGAAAAATACAAAGGATGAAGCTGGTGAAACTGTTAAGAATAGTGTCTTAAATTCATTATAGATAGCTCCACAAGGTTATAGCATTTTTACTGGAGAATGCTGCAATTTATGAGAAGGCTTAGCAGGCATGTCTGTCTGTCCCTTGGAAAACAAATGCTTCATTCAAGGTGGCAGAGCTTCTCAGCTTCAAGGCTCAAAACGTTTAAGGAAGAGCAAGGTGACTTTAAAAACGTAACAAGCAGCACTAGAAAAGAACACCTTCAAGACTGCTGTGCTAGAAAAATTAATCAACGAGGAGTCAGGAACAGGCACAGAGCTCTCTGATGTATGGAGAGCACTAGAGCTCCTAACTTCAGGCATCATCGTAACAGGACAGTAAAGGGAGCAGAGCAGCAGGCTCGAGGCCTGACCCGCCTCACAGTGAAGCCACCTGATGTTTTGCCCATGACATCAGTGGAAGTAGGATGAGTACCCATAATATTGTGCTAGAGATGCAAATGAAACACTTTTGCCGTGTGATCAATGTGATCTACTTTTATCAATGTGATACACTTTTGCCGTGTGATCTACTGTGATCAATGTGATCACAGTAGATCCCACTTTGCCTATGCAGTACACATACAAATAAATACATTATTTATTGATAATAATAAGATGAAAAATGGTAGGCAGGAACATGCCAGTAATCTGAATCACTGCTAATATCCAGCTCCAGGCCTTAGAGACATTTAATTTTGAGAATTTAAACTCATAAATACTTGATAATTTATATTTACAAGACATTCAGTGATTTATAAATATGCATTTTATAAAATTTGCATTTAATAAAGTATGTAGCTTCCCTGCTTGCATCCTGACTATGCTATTGTGCTGTTTGGCCAAGAATGGGTTGGTTTGTGTCTAAAAAAAAAAAAAAAAAAAGCTTTCTTCATTTTCTCTTTCTCACGTGTAGCTGGAAAGTGATAGCTCAACATTTTCTTTTTGCACACTGTGTCTTCTCTGGCTACCTGAAGGTCCTAAGCTATCCTTGAAAACATTTATCACCAGCAAGCATCCTCGAACGAGGCATGAAAGTTATTTAAATTGCTGGTTTCAAAAGACAAAACTGATAACCAGTTCTGTGCCATTTAAAAGCTTTTATCTCAAGTGCTATATGCTTCTTGTGACACCGGTTCAAACAGTTTTACCTCTGTTGTGACAGCAGGTTTCAGCTCAGGGTGAAGGGGAATCTCACTGAACATAGGCTAGTTTCTTACCACCGAAAGGACATAAAACACAGCAATACTGAGATCTAACTGAATGTATTTGGGAGAGCAAAAGAGCACAGTCTATCTGCTTTAAGTGAGCTCTGTCGAGCAGTTCAAACATTTCCAGGTATTTGAGCAAAGCAGAGCAGGAGCAAAGCATGGAGGCCAGCTCTGTACTGAGAGTGAAGTACTGCCAATCTTTCAGCAAAGGAGCTGCAAAATTTCCCTTTTAGCCTGTGGTTAGTCTAGTCCCCAGGGGTCTTTGCGTGCATAGGGAAGAAGCTGTCTGTAGACTTATTCCTTTCCCTTTTTACTGTGATGCAAGAAAGCTTTCTTTAAGCATGGAAAGACTTGACAACACTTGGGAAATCAGTTACCTCTAAGTGCATTTTCAGGAAATGTTTACACTTTTTCTCAAAGCAGCATCCAGAGTGTTTTATAAACTCAGGACAACATTGATCTGCCTAGTCTGTAAAGGGGGAAGAGATGAGTTGTTTTCTTTCACCTGTGTTTTGGTTTTCTTCCTCTTTCTTAAGCGTTCTACAGAAACATTTGTGAATCCTCATGAAGATGCCTACATAGCAGCGCACAAAAGTAAATCATATTATTCTTTCCACATTCTTTGTGCTTTTGACAACACAGCATTTCATTTCCTATTTTGTTATTAACCCTAGCATGGTTAGAGTCATCTGAAGGTTGTTACCACCATCTCTATACAAAACTCCCTTGAGTTTCACTTGGTGCTGCTGGGTTTTGGCAGTTAAAAGTAATTGGTCTCAATTCAAAGTCACTGAAAAAAAAGATTTTTTTTTTTTTTTAATTTCAAAGGACAAAGGATTATGCCTGCATGAAAAGACTGGGGAGAAGATGTATGGTTTGTGTTGGTAGAGAATCATAATCTGAAGTCCTCTGCAAAATCTGCCTACCTTTATTAGCAGTCTTAACCAAAATTCTATTGCTGTCTTTAATCCAAAAGTATTAATGTGACAAACATTAACATATTTTCTGTAATATCTCCAGCAGGTAGCTAAAGAAGTGCAACCTTTTACTAATACTTCCTGAGGTCAACAAATCTAGGCTTTTCAGACAATGCCAGAACATATCAGAT
>VZSV01000269.1:688595-709651 GCA_013398735.1 Nothocercus julius | reverse complement strand
TGGAAAATGGGTCAGAAGTCTGCAGGTACATTTTTTAAACACTATTTTTTTAGCAGGTTTCTAAAGCAAATTTCCCTTAGAAATGCTCAGAGGATAAGACATGACATGAAGTTTCAGGGAATCCTAGAAAAATTCTAGATTTTTGCTTTGAAGCATTTTTGCAGAATTACAAGAGACAGAGAAAGAGAGAAATTGAAAATCAAACTTATCTCATAATCATTTTCAGTATTATCTGCAGTAGAAACAGCTCTTTTCTTACCAGATTTTAAAAATGCTCCTTAAATTCTTTAAATTCTAGGCTTCCTTTGGGTTTGGCCACAGTGGTCATTGCTTTTGCAGCCTTAGCAAAAGGAAAACTGCATACTCCAGCACTAGCATTTCTGCTAAACAGCAGGTCTGCTCTCTTTTTGCCTCCTGCATCAGATACGCTACCGTGGCGTTTGAGTCCAGAGCGGGCATTTGCGGCCGTGCAGAGTTGGCTGTCACTGGTAGGAGCAGCCCTGTCAAACCTCTGGATCGAATGGTGTCACCTGCAAGGATTTATCTTTGTCACTGTCACCCACGGACACGTGCTCTGCAGACAAACAGTCCTGCAGTGGTGCAGGCAAAGAGTCCTGCAGCGGTGCAGCCAACTGCTGAGCAGGGTACATCATTCAGGCACCAGGACAGCTTTTGACTAGCCAAGCCCTTTTTGCTGCCACTGTTTTTAATCAGCTCTTTTAATTCTTTGTATTGATTCCAGACCTAGTCCAAAGCCTACTGAAATCAATGAGGGTTGCTCTGATGATGGTGACAGCAGTGATGGATTTGGTTTAACCATCTGAAATCACTTAACTCTCCTGAGAGTGGATTTATTTTTTTAATATTTGTTCATCCTTTTCTTGATGATTTGTATTTGATCCTGCTTGAGCAGGGGCAGTTCAGCTAGATGATCTTTGAAGGCTCCTTCCAATCTCAACCGTTCTGTGATTCCTTCCTTCCTCCCTGCTGCCACATCTCTCGACAGCCCCTCTCCAGAGCCCATGGCAGCTGTAGTTACATGCAAGGTTTATAGTTCTATGCAAGCTATCCAGGAATAGCTTCTCTTAGTATAGTTATAGTTTTACCTCCTATGGATCTTTATCAGCTTCTTTTCTTTAGTTCAGTGCAGTCCATAGCTGTACGTAGCTGGTGTTTTCCTTCTTTCCTTCTAATCTGACCTTTTCTTTCTGGCTGCATTTTGTGAGCTTTTTCTTTTTTTCTTCTCTGTAGTCGGAGAAAGAGAAAAGCACAGAGAAAAGACAGAAAAGATTTCTGTCTTTATATCCCAGAACTTACGAACTCACTGGCATTTTTTAAATTGAATTGTTTGTTACTGCAAGTTCAACACAAACAAAAACAACAGAAACAAAAGAAGAAAAATGTTTTTCCACCTTTATAAATTTTTCGTAAGTTAATTACCAGTTTAGATTTAAATTTAGAAGGAAGGAGAGCAAATATTCCATTGTTCTTATTGAACCACAAAGGCTGAATTTTATTATGATACAAAAGGAAAGAATTTGTCATCGTTACTGTAATGTTTTTGGGAAGGAGGTTAGATAGGAGACTTAGCATCATTAGAGGTTTTTATCTAAAGATTTCCTGCCTCAAGTAATTGTTCTGAAAAATAGCACTAATCACAGAGAGATTATGTCATTTATTTTCTTTAATAAAGTTCTGTGGTAAGTGTTGTTTAATAGACTAAATTGAAGAATTTTAACAAGAACTCTAGTTTTTTTTTTTTTTTTTTTTTTTTTTTTTTTCTTTTTCTTTTTGGTTAGTTGGTTGGTTGGTTCCCTTATTTTGGTGGAACTTCATGGATTTTTATTTCTTTACTTGTTTATTTTGCAGTTATTTTGCAGCCAAGTAACCAGTTACTTTGTGAGCATGTAACATGCTTTATGGTCACTGCACTGCTATTAGATAGGTCCTTCAAAATCATAAGAGGTGACTGCTCGTGTAATTCCTTCTCATATTTACCTGTACTGATGTCAAGAAACTAATACAAATACAGCAAACATACTTAAAGATAGGCTCTATTTTCTTAAAACATTCATCCTCCAGCCATGAGTGGCTGGTCAGTTGACAAGGATATCTGTCCCCTGCTACACGGTGTTGTCTATACACAGTATAATACTCAATCACAGTCACTATTAATTGTCTACTTATTTTAAATGATTTCCTCAGTACTATGTCTGGGGGGACCATTATCTTGCAGTTTGCAGGAAGCAGCATTAAAATTAGAGACTTTTTTTTTTTTTTTTTTTTTTTTTACAATAAAACATAAAATTGTAACTTGTTTTAGGTAAATTTGGGTAAATTTTAACTTATTTTAGGCACTCATGTGGGTGCAAACCTGTGCATGTCAGTGCAACAGTCAGGACTAACAGCAACCCCTGCACTGGGACCACCCAATAGGTGTTTTTTCAAAAAAAAAATTCAGAAAGAATCTTTCTGCTATTTTCACAAGTGGAATATGCAGAAAATGCTGTTGTTTGGTATTAAAAAACTATATGATATCCTCTTCTTTGTAGTCCTAGCCACCTCCCCATCCTTTGGCTAAGGACTAAAATTTGGCTGCAAAATCATCACTGTGTTGTAGTGGGCCTTGTGCTTTCTGTAGGAAAAAAAACCCACAAACTAAATTTGTGTTTTAAGCTTTCACAGAGGCTGTTCACAATTCTAATGTGGGATTAGCTACTACCTCAAATGTCAGAAGGACTATGCTCGCTAGTGGCTACGGACTGTCACAACACAGTGCCTGAAAAACCCCCAAACTTGCTGGTGGCAGGTGTCAACACCCCATCAACCCCACGCCTCTCTCCCTTCAAACCTTGTAACCCCTAAGGCAGAGGTCTCATAAACCACCCCAAAATGCAGCCCAGGCTATTCCCAAGCTCACAGTGTGAAAATCAGCGCCAGGCTGTCTCATAAAACCCTGGACCACAGTGTGCCTACAGTGGGACCATACAGAAGCTATGCTGGGGCCTTTACCTTCTCATTTGAAGTGCCTAACTTTGCAATCTTCACTTGCTCTTTATAGAGTCTGTGCACATCAGGTCTCTGTGCGACTCTTTCTGGACTCCCATTGCTGGAAATATTAAAATATAATAACAGAGACTGCTTCCTTGAAGCATTTGGAATGTGCATATATAGCTTTTATGGCAAGCTATAAAGAGATTTCAGTAGGTTCTCTTCCTATAGGCAAATCTGACATTTTTTTTTTTTAATCTTTTTTATCTGGCTGTACAAAATTATATTTTAAAATACCATTTTAAAGAGTTTTCCCAGAGAGATTTCTCCTCAAAACCTGAAATAAGACATTTCTCCAAAGGAACTTAATGAGAACTCTCTATCTGTTCCTGTACAGCAGGTATGGACTATTAGAAATTAATCTTAAGCATATTTCCCTGGATGGACCTGCATTCCAGTAGCGATTCCTCATGCAAATAGGGAAAATCTATTCTGTTACCACTGAATCAGCTCATTTCAGAATTTGGGATATTCAGCCCTGGAGAAAACACAAACTCCAGAAAGCACACATTTCTGATGCTCATAAAAAGTTGTCTGACCTAAAATTGCTCTCTAGCAAGCTCTCTGATCAAAAGAAAAGAACATTCAACAAACTTCTTTCTGTACTGACAGAGGCTTATTCTGCTGAGGAGACAGTCCATCACAAGTCATATTAAGTAACGCAAGGATTTCACGATCATTTTCTTTATCTCCTGCTGTTTCCTTGGTCCTTATGTTATTAACACTGCGTAATATTCTCTGATAATTTACCTTTGGGGGTTTCTTCTATGAAATCAGAGAACCTGTCAGAATCCTTCAGTCTTCCCTTTCTGATATAGCTTTTAGTACACTCACTTGTTTTCAGTATGATATCTTTTGGTCAATAAATGAAATCTCCTTTATTTACTTTAAGAGCAGGACCTGATCCTCTAGTTTGCAAAGCAATCTAAGCTTAGTCTTAACTGACCTTATATTATATATTACTTCATCTTCTGAATAATATCACTTCTAATATTACTTCTTCTTACCTACATCTTCCAGCAGAGTTTAGAAATATTAAAAGTTAGGGGAAATAATCTGCCATTTGCTGTCTCATTAAAACCTTTAAATCTAGTCTGCGCTCCTGATGGGTAGCACTGGGATTGCTGATAGAGAAGCTGTAATAATTTCAAATGTTTCCAACTTCTTCAAAGTTTTCATTGCATTTTCCATAGCCTTACAACGTGGAAAACATGGTAAACTTAGTGGAAGGATATAAAAATAACGAGACAATTTTTATAACTGAGGAAAATCATCTGTTTTCCAGTATACTTCTCACATGAAATAATAAAATAAAATCTTGCTAAACATAAAAAAAGAAGGTATCCTCTGTCTAAAGTTAGTGTGATATAGTCCAGCACAAATAACATTCTTTTATTCCTAGAAAATTATACATACCTTAGAGCATTAGCACTATAAAACAACATCCTTAACCATTTTGCAGCTGTTTCTACAAGAAATATCAGGAGTCAGACACTGGAATACATGGAAATTGATGCTTTTAGGATACTCCTGGTCTCACAGAGTGGAAAAGAGTATTGACATCATAGTCCAGAGTGAAAATTTAATCTAGTGCATACAAATGCATACTGGTGTGGCAATGGAATGCCACAGTGCAATGAACATCTATGCCACAGTGTTCGTTGTAGCTTCCAAGCCCCTGTGTAGAACCTGCACCATCCCACTACAGCGAACATCTAAGAGATTTCAAAAGCCTGCAGAAAGAAGCTATACAGCAAGAAGTATAGGAGAAGCTATACCTCGTTGTTCCTCTCTTCTGAAGACTGTCAGCTGTTTGGTGCAATTTGCCTGCTCTTTTGTTCCAAAAGCTCCTTAGGAAAGAGATAGACAGCATTTGTTCTGTGTCTGCTTCTTTCAGAATAACTAGTGATCCTTACATGTCCATCTGTTTATGGACAATTACTCTTGACTCTGGCATCTGGGGGCATGTGAAGGACAGTAATAGTAGTTCTGAGCAAGCGTATTCTTAGGATAAAACCCAGTGCTTGTGAAATTCCTTGGGATTATGTTTGCAGCAGCCCAGGTACTTCAGGTCCCTGATTTCTGACGCAAGACCACCTTGGGGAAATACAATACTCTATTTGAGGTGTTTTGTGAAGAGCATCCAAGCACGCACGTAGGCCGTAGCCTTCCTCCTACAAAGCAAAAATGCACACCTGATTAATAAAAGGTCTAGAACTCGAGGAATTATTCTGCCTGTGACTTAAGCCTGAGGAGGATCATTATCACAAGCCAGCAGAGGCTCTATAAATAACCCATGCAGCTGAGTTAAAAGAATTAGTTTAGCCTTTCAATGGAAATACAGTGTGTTCAGTAAGTGTGGTTAGAGGCAAACATTATCTAAATGCAACTTACTGCTTTTCTTCACAGCAGTAAGGAAATAAGCATTTCTTATTATCAGGATGACTGGCACTATTTCAGAGCATCCTTATGACTTGTGGCAGAGCAGGAAGAAAGCATGAGGCAATTCCCCAGCAAGCACTTTTTCTCAGAAATTCAAAGCAGTGGATGCATTAATCCTGAAAAGCCTGACTAATGGCTCTGGGTTCAGCGCACCTATTCCTGGGCAGGTGGAGCACGAGCAGCAGTGCTGCAGCTGCCTCCGCACTGCTGCAAGCTGCACGTGTCTTTCCAAGTCCCCTGGAAGCGGCACTGGGAAACCCACCTCTGCGGCAACGCACCTAGCTGCTCCACTGAAGGCGCCAACAGAACTGCCAAGTAGCCTGAGACCAAGGTCTTCGAAAAGCAAACTAAGATCCAAACCAACTACCACGTAGTTTTTCATGAATTCTTAAGCAACCATTAGGTTGTGTCACTAAGGCCTTTAGCCACACTGGAGAGGGTGACAGCTGAAATGCACTAACATCTCTCCATCTTTCTGTGTATCTAAATGGTCAGCCAGTCACCTCTTCTGCTGCTGATTTTTTGAAGTAATGTGTTTATATTAAAAGTTTCTTTCTAGTTGCTTCTTCATGCATACTTTATCTGGCCAAATATTTTTTATCTCCTTCAGCTGGCTGATTAGCTTGTTAATCTTAGTTTGTGTTTTCAACCCCCTGCCATGGATCCTTACATCTGTAGGGAAAAAGGTGTTTCAGGTTTGTCAGTCAACCCTGAAGCTGCTAAAACTGTGGTCATTCAAAAGTAATGCTGGAAAACACTAGACCTTCAATTCCTATTAAATCTACAATTATTTATTTATTATTAATAACAACAAAAAAATTCATTGCTCTTAAGAACACTTATGACTCTTCTATTTATATTAACTCTCTAGAGATAGTGAAGCAGTCTGATACTTCCCTTCCTTACAAGATGAGTTGCAGGCAGAAGGTAACTGAAAGAAAGTGTAAGGAAAAGAGACTTGAGAATACTTTTTTTTCATGCCTCCGTACTTGGATTATAAAAATAAAAAACTAATTGTTGAAAGTGGATACTCAAAATAGTTTCAAAGCTCAGTCTTGAATATATCCCTCCTGCATGTGAGCTTATTTATTATTATAATTAACAGCTTAAGTGATAGCATAGGGAGTGCATCATGTGAGAGCCTTTCCAAAGAAAAGAAATAAAACTAACTTTAGGAAGTTATTAACAGAAATGCAGCACACAGATGAGATATTCTGCTTTACTTCTAACTTGAAACAGCCCAATTTAGAACAAAACATCTCACATAGGAATACCCGTCTCAGTCTCAAGAAAGATTAAGATAAGGAGTGGTTAACATGATGAGATGTTTAGAAAATAGGGTTTGTGAACAGCTGAAAAAATTGGACTTCTTCTGCATGCAAAAGAAAAGGGAAAAAGGATGACATTGAAAGTGTAAAAACTTTTAAAAGCATGTTTAAAAGCACTACTTTCCATGCCATCTAGAATGGAACATGAAGTAACCAGCTTTCCTTCTAGCAAGGGAAAAGTCTAGCTTAAATTTTAACTTTCTAGCTACTTTAGCACTAAAAGAGATTATTTAAAGAATCTGTGGAGTCTGCATCACTGCACGTGTCTAAGAACAGATTATCCAAACATTTGCGAGGCTTTCTATACCTAACCTCAGAGAATGGAATTGATCAACGGGGTGTCATCTAGCCCTACATTTCTAGGGTTCCTCTGATATCTTATACCAATAAAGGAGATGATAAATTAAAATGCAGCATCTTCTAGCAATTCTTCTAGCTACCCACAGATATAATCGGTATAGTGCATTATTACTTTGTACTTGTCTTTTAAGAGAGAAAATACATTTTAAAAACGACCAGCACTAAGTGAATTGTACATATTGTACAATTGTACAGAAAGACCAGTTGTATTGAATGTTGTTACCACCATTAAAAAAAAAAAAAAAGGCATTCCCTTTAATGTTGTTACCATCATTTAAAAAAAAAAAAAAAAAAAAGGAATTCCCAGAAGTGTTCTCCGGAAGAGAGCATGGCTGTTAATACAGCAGAGATGGCCAATCCAAATTCAGGGCAAAAGGAGCTGGGCAGTGACCCAAATATATTTTCCTGAGCTATGAGTTACTGAATGAGAAATGAACGTTTTGGCTGAGATCAGCTCCCACACAAAATACTTCTTTTGCATTATTTTAAATGTATGTCCTGATTTTAAATGTATGTCAAAAGTTTTTTTATTTTTTTTTATCCTTGAAAATGAACAAAATTAATGTATCTTTTCATGCACAGATAAGGATGTGTACCAAGTATTTACTTAGAAGCTCATAAAACTAATGTTTTTTTTGTGTTCATAAAAAGGAAAGAACAAGACATAAAGCCCTCGAGACCCCACATTCCCCATATGCACACAGAACTAAATAGAAAAGGTCACACTTTTCATACATATCTGCAACCTGAAAGCTGTAGTAAACCTTAGATTCACCTGCCTCATGGGAGATGAGAGGAATTTGCAGACATATGCAGTATCAAGGGACACAACTCTGTTTACCTATATGCTTGAAGGAAACACTCTGAGAAAGCAGCAGGCAGCAGGCCAGGCAATTTGAGAAGCAACCTCTTCATGCAACTGCTTAGCCCATTACCCACCATCTTCTTCATTATTTACACTTCCATTGCTGGGGTTTTCGGAAGTGACTGACTGTACTCTGGATATCGCCTGTTTGAAAGGCCTCTCCCAAAACCTTGCATCACCTATGCAACTGTTACCCACAACAGCTTATTGCTTTTTGGTGTCTTCTCTCACCATAACCCTTGTTAGTCCCTGAGCTGAAATTAAATGTTGTCTAAAGCATTGGGTGGTCTCACAACCAAGCAAAGCTGTGTTTTGCTATTCCTATAGACACAGATTTCAATGCTCATTTATCTAATTTTACTAGGCAACCACTGAGAAGAGAAGTACTTTCTAAAAAAATTGGTATTTCGAAGCTAAAATCACTGGAATGACTCTGCAAGCTGCAATGTTCAAATTAAAGATTTGTAGAAGTTTAAAGTATTATTCCTCATGTTTAAGATTGCAAGAGAACTGATACAGAAGGAAACTACCTTGTGAACTTCTGTATTTGTCTTTTTTTATGGTGAGTAAATGAATATTTAGTGTTAGAAAAGGCAATCAGAACACAGAACAGAAAACTTCTTCTGCCTTTCACAAAAATCAGTACAAGATCATTTTTGAGCCTTGTGAACTTTGTAAAAAGAGAGCTTGCAAAAGTTTTTGTCTTACTATTTGCTTTTTACAATCAGAAACTGAGAGCTGATTCCCCAGCTGTTTCCCTCCACTGTTTCCATCATGGGTGGCTTTAGACTTAGAAGTACTTTGAAAGGTCAATCGTTTAATCATTGACTTTCAGAAGAATAAAATTTTACTTTCCAAATAGTTATATGTAAAGTGATTTTTTTCAAACACCATCTGATAAATAACGCAGAGATAAATGATCTATTTTATCCGTGGACTGTGAAACTGTTTCCGTGCTCATTCAACACGCTAGAATATGTAACAAGCTACAGCCACAGAGCAAACTGAGCAGAATGATGATTTCAGGGCAACTTTCTTCCAACCATCTAAACCGCATCCAGTTAAATTATCTCTGCATTTCTGGATATGATGGTAGTCTACTGGTAGTCTGCTCCGGTAGTCTGCTCCGGTAGTCTACGCTGAAGTTTTAGAATGTTGGCAGCTGTTTGAACAATATTTTAAATTTATAAACATATTGTATAATTTTGTCGCTGAAAGAAGCCCAAAAAAATACACATCTGAGTTATCTGATGGAAATAATTGCCACTTAAGAGTATTTAAGCCTCCTGGAGAGTTTATAAAATTACATGACAGGCCACAATTTTCATGCAATTTCCAAACTAATAATTGGAAACTTGTTTTAATTATCTGAATCTCAAGAAGTGACAAACACCCTTTTGAATCTTTCAGTATTAACAAAATACCTTGGCACATCCCATTCGGGGACTTGCCATAACGCAGTACAGCTTTCATTTATCTAAAGTTGGAAGATATCCTACTCAAATTTGAAGGTTGAACCAGATGCCATTAGCATTTTCCTGACTTACTTTCCTTACTTCCTTCTTCTAAGTAAGTGTTCAACTTTGGTAAGAGTCAGAATCTTACACTAAGTCTTCTCTGGTCTCTAAAAAGCAGCCTGTGGTTTATAGACCACTAAAACTTGTGCATAAGTAAATTTTTAATTTATATACATAGTATGCATGCATGTAGGTATATATACATGCAAAAGGAGAAAGAGGAATTTACAGTTTTTTTAAGGGCTTCCACTTCCTGACTAGAATGCACAGCCTGATTTTAGGGATCAAATATATGTGGCTAAACTGGAAAATTCTTCTTGTTAGATGCCCTAACTTGGGTGCTTAGAATGACTGTACAGAGGAGCACCTCTTTTTCTCTATGGAAAAATAAAGAATCTATGAAGAAAGTCTCTTAATTCACAACTTAAATTATGCACCAGAAGCTAGACAGTGTGAGTCTCCTTTGCTCTTATTACTGCTCATTGCAGGACGTCCACCCCAGCTCTGGAGTAATTTAATAATTATGATGTAAATGGCTTGGATGGATTTTTAAGCCTCTTTGCATTTATTACTGTAACAGTTTTGTAACATGTGCCTTGAAAAAAAAAAAAAATGTGAGGCACATGAGCTGTACGGTGCAGTGGTTATGCAGGGAGGTGCTGTGGGCTGCTCACTAGACCACGGTTCGGCAGAGGACCAGCCCAGAAAATTAGTTAATTGGACAAAAGGGTTAGGTCCTGAAAGAAGTAGGTAAAACACCTAATTATTTTCAGAATAGGTCCTGTAAATTCAGGATGAGGATTTTGCAGCAGTGACTGGCAGCCAGGCATGCACACTGGATCTCTTTCCTTGAAATCTTTTTCTAGAGATGTGGAACTGCTATGTGGAAGACATGGAGAATGATGTAATTCAGAGATATTTATCAAATCCAGTCCTACCTTTGACTGTAAAAAGGTTTAAATGCTTTTTAGTTTTTTAAATATGGGTTAATTCTGATAAGAGGTTTTATGTCTGTGAGCTAAGTAGGTCTGTGAGTGATATTTGCTGAGCGATAATAGAGACTGTGACCACTTAGTTTAGATTTCCCTAGACAATCCCCTTCATTTTACTGACAAGCACTTCTCATGTCACCAAGAACTGTCAGTTACACAGCTCCAGCCTTGTTTACATGACAATTGTGAAAAACAGTCTCTTCTCTCATGATCCTGTTCTTCTAGCAACACTCGCTATGAAAGTGACTGAGATAAACTAATTCACCTACTTCACTTCTCAATTTTAGATTTCAGAACAGCTCTTCTGCTCACCATTACCATTAAAAAGTTATTGTTATCCTGAGGTCATCTATAAATCAGAGTGCAGCACTAAAAACATCAGGCTACCTAAAATTTAGTCTATTTTAACAGAAATCAGGCGACTTGTAATTTAAATGCAGGGAAGTTCAGGAGGACATATCCATTCATTTTTAATATGTTTGGAACAATGTTCTCCTCCAGTCAGTTTTAATAGGAACATAGGATCTGCCATGCTACATTAAACCAATAATCCATCAAGTTCAATATTCTCCACTCAGCTTGGCACACACAAGATGCTTCATAGGAAGGCAAAGTGCCCATCAAGCACTTGGCCAATTTTTCAATTTGAATAGGCCCTTGTGCAAAGCACACTCCATTCCTCATGTCAACTCCTTGTCCCGTATGGTTACAAATGGTAATCAAGCAACAGCAATGACCCAATGTCCCATTTTAATAATATTTATTTTATTAAATTAATTTAATGGGCATTACAAAATAGTTCTGCTAAACAGCTAAGTTCTGCTTTCCACTAAGTTCCTTTGCTTGAACTACATGTTCACAATGTTGCACAGGATCTTCT
The DNA here is from genome assembly GCA_013398735.1 of Nothocercus julius. Lineage (NCBI taxonomy): Eukaryota > Metazoa > Chordata > Aves > Tinamiformes > Tinamidae > Nothocercus > Nothocercus julius. The sequence goes on along the minus strand of VZSV01000269.1, from coordinate 698,216 downwards.
CATTTCTGAGGTGAGCAAAGTTTCTGGTACAGACTTCAACACCCTGCAGTTTTGACCCATGCCTAACCAATGTTAATGAATTGTTGGCTAAGGGACATGTTGCATTGTTAGATTCTGGAAAACACTGGAAATATTTAGTTTATGTCTCTTAATACAATTTTAATATAATTTTCTTAGTTCTTTATCATTTGCGGGGCATAATATTTTTTTCTTGTTCTCTGTGTTTTGCCTCAGGACTTCATTTGCTGTTTCAGCATTTGGGATCTATTTTGCAATGTTTTCCCCTTCCTTTTTCTCTCACTGGCTTACATTCTATTTTTAATTTAGATATTCCGGATTTGTCAAACCATGGCAAACATGTTGCATAGGTCCAGTCTCCTAGATCAAGAATATCTCACATTCTGTGCAATGCACAGATACGAGAAAGCAGAGCAATAGAATAGAACAGAATAGAACTGGAAAATCAGGTCATAAGCAACTCTCTAACAAATGATATATTGTATACATCTATTATTCTACAATTATATGTTTTCCTCTGCTGTGCTTAAAAACAACATGCCAAGTGAAGCAATAATTGATTCAAAATCCACAGGTAATAATTCTCCTGACAGCTCCTCCCTGCATTTTCAGATAGAGTTCATGGCAATGACATGTATTCTCTGCTTAAAAGGGCTCCAAATGCTTCACTGAGAAATGCTAATAGCTGTTGCTCTGTTTTATGGGGGTGATGGTGGGGGCAGGCAGAGGAGAGGCTAAAAGGCGGGTCATAAAGGCAGATAAGTAGGAAACTAATATGGGAACAGGAAACTATAGGTGACAAGGTACACAGAATTTTCCACTTATTGTTTTTCATGGAGTGTAGAATCAAGTTTAAGAGCTCAGTGTCTCAGGTGGATCCATCAGTTTGTACAAAAGTCAGACATCCTCAAGTTTTTTATCTGAATATAATAATATCAGTTTTGTGGTTTCCACAAATCTGAATGCTGATTTTCTGTTGACCCAGCATAGTCATAAAAAGGGGAAGCTTAAAGGGCTACAGGGAGACCATGTTAAGGAAAGTGCTAGCTGTTTTCTCATGATCTAATGAGCTGTTGCATTCACTGTGTGGGTTCCACATGGAGAAAAGGAAGAAAAGGCCCATAAACTGATGCTTCATTTCTTTCATTCTGTCTTGAGATCTAATTTTTGTGGTGATGGAATCTCTGAAGATGACCAAAATATAATGTAGCATCTTCCTCAAAATCTTTTTTTCCTCCTTGTACCTTGCTGTTTTTGGAAGAGCCAATGTATCATTGTCAATCTTCTTAGAACTTTGCTTGTGTTTACCATCATTTTCACTCTCCCCTCTTTGTAATGCAAATGTATATATCATTTTTGATACCTTTTATCTAATAAAAGGTTCTTCATTACAAGCTGTCTAGAAGAAAGTATAGAGAAGTCTAGATATATTTTTGGTCACTGTATTACTGAGACATTTCAATCAGATAAAAGATTTCCACACAAACACATTCATTTGCAATCAGTCCTTTCCATTTTTGAGTGTATACAGAATGGATAATATAACATATTCACTCTTCTCAAAAGGTCTGTTGTAATTATCTTGAATTACATTAAGCACTACCTGAGGCTGCAAATGCACTGTACAAAAATGGGCTGTACAAATGACAAAGCTAATAACTGTTTTAATGTACAAGTGCCTGGACTGGTAGGAAGTTAAAGGGTTTCCCTTTAATGGTTTATGATATAAGGTGAGAATAGAAAGTTTGAGTGTTGGGAGGCTCTTGAAAATACTGTATCTGATACTTCAAGTTAGTATTTGTTTTATGCTTATATATCCATACCACTACACTTAAGACTAGTTTTACTATTTTCAGTTATCAAATCCCCTGTAGTCAAATCTGGAAGTCTAAAGCAGGTGGATCCCCAGACACAGACTTCTATATTTCATGCAGTTTGTGCACAGCAGCTGCGATCATATAATGAAGCTATGGGGGGAGATGGAAACACCTCTATTCTAGGCATTTCATCACTCTCTGAATGAAAGACACGTCCTTACATTTGTTATGTTATTGAAATACAGTTTGCATTCTACTGCTCTTCTGCTGAATAAGCATCTCTGGTCCCATTTTTAGAGTTTGAATGCTCCTTACTTGTAAAAACCAGGACAGGCATCTTTTAAAAATTAATGCGATCTATGATGGTCTTCTGAGATCGACTGTTTTTCTCCTTAGCTTGTCTGAAGTACCAGTTCTGCCTGATTGGGCTGTTCTAAACCCTGGGAGGAATTTCTTCTGGCTTTTCATGAAGTTAGGTTATTGTTTTTATACAAAAAAATTCCAAACCTTGCTGAAAGTGATTGCAGCATTTCCTTTAATGTGAATTCACCCTCACATGACAGCATTCTTATAGATTTTGCTTTCTAAATAATACCTGAACTCTAAAATGTCCTGAGACACCAATAAGGGATATCTGAATTGCAAATCTGCACATCAGCACCTAGTCACACATGCAGGGGTACACAGGGACTGCTGAAAGAACGCATTCTTCAAGTTCTCTAACAAACACATGTTCACCTCTGCAACCTTCTTCATCCCCAAAATATTTATGAATCGACATGGACATTGACCTGTTGCTGACAATAGTGGAATTATTCTAATTTTCACTGCAAAAAATGTTGCGCCTCCACTGTATTCTTAAACAGGCTTCAAGGAATAACTTGTATTTATTATGATGTCTGCCTTTTTTCACAGTTTCCCTGTCACTCACTTTAAACATTACACCTGCTTGAAACTTTGGTGTATCCTCATTCCATTTTCTGACAAGTGGCATCTTTTACATACAGACACAAGGCAGGAGAGCTGTAATGAAAGCTTATGGAAGAAGTTAGCATGTGTATTTTCGTTTTTATTAACAAAGAACATTTGTAAGGGACCCCAAACCATGCAGGACATTTTCTGAAGTTGGTGGGAGCTAAAGGTGTTGTGGGTCTTCTATAACCTGGCTTTTGGCATATTATGCCATTTTAATCAGACAGAGTTAGAGCTTCACTTTCTTACAGATTCTGATTATTCTCTAATATGTGTCTCTGAGCAGACAATAAGATATGGACTTTTCTTAAGTTGTTTATACCCAGAAGTTTAAGACTAATCCACCATTTGCCAATGTTATTGCTTGATCACTTGGGAGAGATGCTCAGCTCTTCCCTGCGTACAAAGGGACAAGGTGTTTCAACGTTAAGATTTATGCCTTGTCAAGATACAGGACTGATTTTTTGCTTGTCCACAAATGACTTGGGAGCTCTGCAGGAGGATGCATTCCCATTTACAGGAAAGCTACACTTCTTAACAGGATATTTGTTTAATCTACTCCCCTTGTAGTTGAGCATTCCTCCAGCATGGCAACTAAGAGGCTTTAGATGACCCCTGAGTTGCTGTCACTCAAATAGTTATCACTTGTGGTTGGGTGTTATCACCTATTCCGCAGCAGTCATGGTATGGAAGACTATATTTTCAGTTTAAGAGTGTGCTGGCGTATTTGCTCTTCCACCAACAAAAGCAATTTAATTTTTGAGGTCTGGCAAGTAGTTTGTACTAGATGATATCTGTACAAGGGTTCTGATGCAATGTAGGAAACTTAGACTCTAAACTATGACAGAATCAAGCAATCTTTCAAACAAAATCAGCAGATAACCTGGACAAAGATATTTAGAATGATGAAAAACAGAATGAAGGTTATTCTCCTTTTTTGAGTGCCATGCTTGTCGGACAGATTTGCCTTCTATTAATGGTAAGCTCCTGCTTACATTTCTTTCTGCTAAGCTGTCATGAGGCCTTCTGGGAATGTGCCCGCAAATTAAAATATATTATTATATCAGTTTACGAAACAACATGAAAAATCCACTTGTTTATGGATTTAAAAATCATTGTGAATTGGTTTATTTCACTCTGTGGCCTGTTTGTCTCTCGTTATTATTTTCCTTATGTACTGCTGCACCTTTCGCATCCCTGCAGTGACTCAAATCTCACTCCCTCAGTGAGAGGAAGATCAAACTGCGTTTAAACATATTCAAACTTAATCACCTCCACTGGACAGAAATCATTGCTAATTTGCTAAAAAAAGAGCTACTTCGCATACCATACATCCATTCCAGCTATGAATCTCATTAGTAATTTACAGAATGCTTCCTACAAAAATAGAGGGCAAATTAAGAAATCAACAGAAAAAAACATATATAGCCATTCAGCTCAAGGTTCCTTAAGCTGAAGGCTTAACTGCAGTAAAATATTATAATCCTCAGAAGCTTTTCCCAGCTGATGCCCTGTATGAAATTAAAGTGACTGTTCCAACCCACTTCCTGAAGACGAATGCCTATGCCAATCCTGCTGGCACCACTGGCACCCTTGTGAACAGGATGGGAAAGCCACCAGTGAATGCCTGATACTCGCTCGCATGGAACTAAGTGCCCAGCTGCCGTTGACTTTCAAGAGAAGCTGAATATCTAACTGCTCTCTCTGCCTTCGAATTGTTTCCCTAGCGTTGGACAGAAATAAATCATCTCCTCTCAAATGCGGTCCCTCTTGAGCAAGACCAAGCATTTTGGCAGGTCAAAGTAAGAAGGATGACTCTGTTACTTCCCAGATGGCATCCCAAGGACTTCCGTGGGACTTTGGCTGTGATGCTGTCAATGTAGTAACTCTCAACTTTTTTGCCAAAACAAGGTAAGTTCAATTGTGATTTTCCCAGTGAGTCTTTGTTTCCTTACACAAAACTCAGGGGTTTTACACCAAGTAGGATGATAAAGAAAAAACAAAGGTGGGTGTAACAGAGCCTTCAGTATGTGTTTGTGTGCCTTCTGTTAACTGCCTTTCCAGGCTCATCCCTGAAAGGCATTAAATGTCCTGCCTTGTCCTAGCAAAACACCTGAGCAGGAAATTGGCTTTTATGTGGGTAGCAGCTGCAAAATGCCAATGCTGACAGTATTCTACTGGATCACAGTTTGAATCTTCTCAACCTGACCCCTACTACCTCTCCTGAGGGCTAATTTGAAGCAGCACTATCCACTTACCATTCTACATTCAACTCTGTGACCTTGCAGAGAAAGGTATCTTAGTCTTACACCAAGGTCAGAACATTTATCTGCCTTTTATGAGTGTTAGTCTATGGCAGACTTAGTTTATTCTGAGGATTCATTAGTAGTAACAACCAGAAATGACAGTCCAGGTAAGTCTCACACAGCTCCCAAGATAGTTGGTGACATGAAAATTTTGGTATGCTACATGAATCCTTGCTGACAAAGTTGCATATTTTTCACTTCCTAAATATCATGTAGATTGCCTCTACTCACAGACTATTTTAGTATATTTATTAAAAAAATGTTCAAATAGTAAATTGAACCATTGAATACACACAACTCTTACATCTACTGGCATGGGGATAGTAGAATGCACTGCATTCATCCATCCATCCACCTATGTTTGCAGAACTGTCAATTAGAAGAAATTAAGTTGTTAAAATGTTGTCTTGTGATAATAAATTTATTTATCACATGGTTTCCAGCTTCTGCTTAGCAATAGGCTGAGATTCATGTTTAAATTTTCGGGGAGGATTGACTGAGATGGGGACAGTGAAACTAATTGTAAGAGGAAGATCCTGACATGTATAAATGATGAGTAAAACAAGTTTTACTACATATGAAAATATACTTTTTAAATTTATGAGACATACATAGTCTCCATGGCAATGTACAAAGAGAACTGATTCTGCAGTCCCTTTTCTAGTAACATTTCTATTAACTTTTAATATAAACTAGTATGAGGAAAAAGAGATGAATAAAACTTAATTGGTATGGGATCAGGATGCTATGGATTTGTTCAAAAACATGCAGAGACACTGGATTTGTTTAAGGAAATATCTGGCTTGCCTTAGAGAGATAGAAACACCAAGTGCAAAAGTATAAAAGTACACACAGTTGTCACTTAATGAAAAAAAAATTTGCTCATTTTGTCTAGATAGACATTTTACAGACCTTTGAAAATGTAGCTTGTATTTATGTAATGGTTTTATTGGCAGGAGACTTCGGTAGCATTTTAATATCATAAAGCAGACCACATAATACAACTGCAATATCCAGCTCTGAGGGCTTGCTTTCCAGTGGGTCATTTGACAGTATTTTATACCCACTCCTTTTGCCTGAGCCTGAATGGCTGCACAGCACGCATGAATTTACAGGCTCAGGTTGCAGGAATTTATCTTTTCATCTAATTCAAAAGTCTTAAACCATAATATTAGTTCTGAGGCAGAGATCTGCTTACAGATCAGTGACATCACATCACTCCTCCTTTTTCCTTCATGCTGATTAACTTGTTTAGACTTTCGTACAAGTCCTTGGTGCAGGAGCTAAATGTCCTTGAAAACACTGAGCTCTTGGCAAGTAGGCAAATTCCCAGTATGAGGCAAAGAAGGCCAATTTTGCTTTCATTACACTGTTGCTATTCCCACCAACTTCCCAATTTTCATGAAAGTAGTACACATACATATCTGAGGTAGGCTCAGTGTAGTACACGACCTGGATTCTATTTCTAGCATTACCATGAATGTCTTTTTGCCTCTCTTTACCCATCTTAAAGCAAATAAAGAAAAATCTCATGAGAAAGGGCAAATAATCATTCAATAATCATATGAAGTATAAGCTATTTCTGTAAGGGAAACTGTTGTCAGAAGTTTCTTGGATCTTGCTGATTCTTAATTTCTTAGTTTCAACAATCTTCATGTCAGCAATCCTACTTTCAATTGCAAGTTGAGATTTATTTTCAAGGCAATAATGTACCTATGTAATAAAATGTACCTCTCAGAAAATTCTGCTAAGTGAAAATCCCAGATCATATTCATTAAATGGCATTTTTCCATACCAGTGGTCTCACGGTCTCTTGTGGATTTGCCTAACCATTCAGTTATATGCAAAGTTAGATGTGCAAGGTATTATTGCTATCCCAGTTTATTCTAAGAATCTGAATGGATTTCCTGATTCTTTTGTACACTGAATGCCAGGCTGTGCTATCTGTTTTAACAATCCAGATCTTTACTCCATTCATTCACTAATCTTAAAGAAGCTGAAAGAAAACAGAAGAAAAACAAGCCTGGAACTCCTGGTTTGGAAACATTTCAAGAAAAGTTAAAACTGTATGTTCTTTAAGCATCAATTCAGGAATGCCAGTTGCTTAATCTAACTGGAATATACTGTCAACGGCATTTTAAAATCTAAATTATATCTTTCTCATAGTTTTGAGGACAGAAAAATTCCATGAGAGAATAGTTGACCCAGTAAATAAATCCTTGTCTCAACCTAATTCTACCCTTGATAAAGCATTTTGTTTAGTGTTTGGTGAAAAGAACAAGGGACTGTACTTCAGCTGCTGTTCCAATTCATATGGAATGCACTTAAAACATTACATACATGCCCTAAACAAACAAAACCATGAAGAATAACAAACAGCAGCTCTGATAATATAATAGTGTACCTGATATACTTCACTATTTGCTATAACTATGTCAGGCTTTTCTGTTCAGTCTCTTGTTTTCAGGTAATATACCAGTCATTTTTTAACCCTGCCTAAGCAATTCCTAAATTAAAACAACATCATTTCAAAACACTTTACATTCAAGTTAGTGCTCACAAAATGTGAGCACTACACTGGCAATCTCTGACCACAACATCTTAAACTAGCCAAAAAAAAATAAACAAGTTTATAAGGGGTAGCACAAGCTTCCCCATACTGTTCTGCCTGGTATGTTAAACCTCATCTTCCTTTCTCATTCATTCTCTGCTGCAGTTTAGCTTTGTTGACATGTCTCACACTTCAGTGACATTAAATACATTTGAGAGGAATAATGGTTTTGGGACCCTGGCGTTACCGACATTATAAATGTTTTCAAAAATGTGTAAATGACTCATGACCAAAATCCCATTTCAAGAATGGTCAGGCATGCCCAGATTTTTGAAGGTACAGGCATCAAGTATTTTTCAATTTTTACCTCCAGGTAACTCAGTGATGGTTGAAGTCACAAAATGTGTCATGCCCTCATACTGATAGTTAACTATTCCTTTAAACAGCAGTAAAATATCTATATATAATTTTATTACGATGACTTATGTGCTTTCCTACATTTTTCAGCTGGGAATGCAAAATGCTTTTAAAACTAAACCCATAAAATTACATTTGATATTTACTGGATCCTCTTGTTGCCATCCTGGCTGTTTTTCAGGTAGGATTACCTTCAAATAACCAAAGGAAAATAGCTCTGTTTTGGAAAGTTCAAATGCAAGCAAGTGCCGGTCAAGACTCTTTAGAAGGCAAGTAAAGCAGGAAAGGCAGGATGAAGAAGAGCATCTAATCTAAAAGGAAGTGTATATTTAAGTATGGTGGCTTTGGAACACTATGATAAGAAATAGAAAAGGTTTGGGCAATTTTTTCCTACATTACCCTCTTCCTTCAGCATCAAGAAGGAGTCTCCTCCACAAAAAAAAAAAAAAAAAAACTTGACTGGCACTTCCCTTCCAACACAAGCAGTGAGGAGAATACAGTGACGGCAATAAGACAAATCAGATTTGCCAGAAGTCTGTGTATGATGCTAGGGGACTACACGTCATAGGAACAGTGGCCCCATATTTAGTGTTAACAGTGCTATACTTTGACTTCAGGAGGGGTTTTACCACTGTCTCACATGGCATTCTCAGAAGCAAACTAAGGAAACAATTAAGATAGAAGTTCCATGAGATGAAATAAATAATGTAAGATGCAATGGTGTAACTACTTGGAGAACTGTTATCATTACTCCTCAAAACGTATGTGTCACAAATGCTTCTGCAGGCATATCTCCCAAGTCCAGCATTATTTTGTGTTTTCCTTAGCAATAGGAGGAGAATAGACAGGAGTCCTTATGAACATTTCTTGTAGAAACAGCAAAGCAAGCTCTATTTCATACTTAGACAATATTGAAATGATGAAAGAGACAGCCCTTAAGGCACCTGATTCAAACCACTAGAGAAAATGCAACGTGAATTTCTTAAAAGAACCAACATAAAAAAAAAACAAAAAACCTTTTACTCTGTTTCTGCATGGAAGACAAGCCTTGATATTCGGAAGCCTTGCTCTGAGCGTAGATTTGGGAAGCAAGAACATTTTTCATCTAGTTTCATCATAGTACCAAGTATGCTTTTATATTCTGGTCCCATGGGAAATTCTAGAGACAATCAAAAGTTCATTCCTGTAGCCCACTGTAATAACAGAGGACTTTCTGAAGTAAGAATACAATATGGGAGGTATCATTTTTCAAAGTCAAAGGGACTCTGCGAGAATACAAGGCTTAATGCTAACGGACTGCTGCGTGGCTATGCTCTAAAATACATTAAAACACTGCTCTGGTACGCATAGTAAGGTTACATATCTAGACTGTCCTAAACGAATAACCCCAAGCACTTCAAAGTTACAGTAGCTACACATTATATTCATTTCTTAGAAAGCAAAATTGCTCAACCATTTACGCAATTCCACAGAAGTTAAAAAGACTTTTCAAGTGACATGGCATAAAAAATCACTTCCGTAAATAGCTAAAAATTCAAAC
>VZSV01000269.1:634018-686602 GCA_013398735.1 Nothocercus julius | reverse complement strand
GCCCCCTCGGCACTGTTGGGTCTTCTCTTCTGCTTTAGGTTCTTTTCTTTCGCTGAAAGAAATGACGCGATTTAAATCTCTTCCCGCCGCCAATCACTTAGGAAACTTTATTAAGTTACTGGAGGAGAGATGGGCGAAGTAGGTCTTTTAATAGTCTGAGGGACGTGTTGGGTTTGCATTGGCATCATGCGCTTATCTTTGTTCTGGGGTGTTTTACACTGACTCATGGCGTAGTTGCTGGGGGGAAAATAATTCTTATTGTAGGCTCACTGAAGGCTTGGGGAGCTGGCTACAGCCTCTCCTCCTCTCAGTGCTGAAACCCTTTTCTAGCTTTTAAGTAATCTAGACTCTGATAAAGCCAGACACCCAGCAGAAATCTAGGACAGATGTGCAAGAAAATACTGTTTTTTGCAATGTGTCTTTTCAGTTTAACATTCAAGATGTCTTCAGAAGTTTCAGTCTCTTTTTAAAGACAAGTATTTGCATGTAAAAATACTGACTCTGGCTAGGGTTGTTGCAAGAGAAATACATTCAGTTTCACTTACAGCAATAGGTGAAATATTAGCTCATTTTCATAATGCTGCAGTTAAATGAGACATCTCTCTGAGGATCATTTGAGTATCTTACACTTTAAGGATGATATTTACATTTTAATTAAATATTTTAATTACCAAATGGCAAACATTTTATTTTGAGCTTTAAGGTAATAATATTTAGCCTTTGTAGGAGGAAAAAAAAAAAAAAAAAAGTTTGAATTAAGATCACCCCAAAGGCAACTCTGAAATACAGGAATAATTAGGGTAGCACTTACAAACCACCTTTATTTGTGGTTATCACCTTCTACCATCCCTGTGCAGAATTTCTACAGAAATATTCCGTATTCAATGACTGGCATCAAGGAAAGGAATATCTCACTTGTCTTTGGCTATCTGAAGTTGCCCTGAAGTTGTCTTTTCCAGACTGTCCCTGTAATCAATGGGATGAGAGAGGAAATAGCAGTGGGCAGGTCAGCTGTGCCTTTCTGGAGGTGTCTGTTGTTCTCCAGTCGCCATGCAAAGAGCCTAGAGGATTGGTTTAGAATTGGATGCCTAACTTCCAGTCAGCTGAAGCCAGCACTGATAAATTGTACCCCCTGAGAACTAAATTTCTGGATGTCTTGTGGTTTGATGCCTCCATAGGACTGTTAGACATTTCCTATTCATTTTCTTATTCCTTCGTTTAAGAAATGATGGTTTTGCCAACAGGGAGTTGAAACTGGAGTCAAGCTTGCACAGCTATAGGCATTTGTACCAGGAGTGAACTCCTTCTCTTGGCATTCCATACTGATACATAATTCTTGTGATCCTGTGCCAAGAATCTTTGTCACAGCAGCGGTCGCAAGGAGTGACCATCCTCGGGGCTGCCTACAGGTTCCATTAATCAGTGTAATAGGAGCAGGTGGAAATGACAGGGCGTAGAGAGATGAGATCCGCAACTGCCACTTCCTCTAATATGTGCCCTTGGTCATATGTGGTACAGCACCACCTTTTTATACTGAAGTTATTTTGTGTACTTAGGGTTAAATCTGTAGCCTCTGTTAGTGGCATAAATACCAATAGCTGTTTGCTAATAATGTGCTCATATTGGCATGCTTGATGCTTCAGCGTGCACAAAATGAGCATGAGAGTCCTAGACTTGAAAAAATGTATGGTCTAGCTATCAAGTATGGAGGAATAGTGCAAGGGGAAAGAGGCAGGAGATGTGAATTAGCATGCCCAAGGAGGTATATGGTTGGAATTTGAAATATCTTCACTGTGAGAAATGTAACTTGTGCAAGGTACCTGTCAATGTACAGTTGGCTCCCTCCTGTGCTGAGTATTGCTGGAAAAAGTAATTAACCTCAGTTTCCCACTAAGACTACAGCCTGGGTATTATACTTCTGCTTCAGAAGGTGTCATATGTCCCAGGGAGAAAAATGTGGATGGAAACAAGTTAAGTGTACTAGGCGTTGAATGCCTAATTTCCTGGGGCTTTTTGAAAAGATAGTTTAGTTCTCTAAGTCAAGGGAACACCAGAGCGCAAAAAGGGTTTTAAAATTCTTCCCTGCTGTAGCCCTGTCGCTTTCCCAGTGAGATCAGTTTGCCGTGGTCTGTGTGCACATGCAAGGTTCTCGCCTCAAAATACGGTCACTTTATATTCCTGGAATTCAGATGATCAGCATTTTCTGTTGCAGTACTAGTGAAGAGTAATAGTAAGAGAAAGCTCTGCATGGTCTGTGTTGGGGGGGGAGAAAGGATTGTGCTTTTTGTTGATGTTTTCCTGCAGTTTTTTCCAAGTTGTGAGCCAAAACTTCTGCAAGCTGCCATGAGAGCATTTCAAATGATCGATTATGTCATTTCAGAGCAGAGGGAGAGTATAGAGCAGGGTCAGGCCTTGCAGCTGCCCTGATTTATGTTCTGCTGCTCACCTGGATGAGCTTTCCTCTTCTGGCAAGCCCAGGCAATAGCTTGCAGAAGTGAGACAGAAGCTCTCATTTAGCATGCTTTGGTTTGGTGCTTGGGTTACCAAATTATGTAGAGCACATGTGCAAGACGCTTTGAAGCATGGTGTGCAAGCATGTAAACGTGACAGCACTTTTACTGGTGAAAAACAGAAACCTGCCAAAGGCCTGTGCAGCTGTGGGGCGTGGAGCAGAGCTAAGTCTTCTTGGTGCAGTGGTGAGGCTGGCAGGGCTGCCTGCTAGTCCTGCTGGGCCCTGCGTGAGCCTGGAGCTGCTGCCTGATGTGGCACAGCGGTCGTTTCCTGGGATGGTAAGAGAGCAAATGGCCTTGAGATCCCTTAGTTTAACAGACTTCAAGAGCACAGGGCTGCTGATATTTATGTGCATGTCTCAGCACTTGCTTTTGGGAGTAAGTCAATTATCATTTGGTAGATATTTAAAACTTCTACCTTGGAGGTTACTTCTGGCAGAACATGAAGCACACACTGCATCTCTTGTGCCACAGATTCCACTGCGTCTCCTGTTGCTCTTAAAAGCCTGTGTGCGTGTGTGCACATCACTGTTTCAATGATAAACTTGCCTGATCTCTCTGTAACCATGGGACTGCAGGCCCTTTTCAGGGTCAGAATAGAATCAAGATCGCCAATGTTGTGCTGAGGTTTAGCAGCAGGATACACAATTTATAAATTGTTGATGCCATCTTTTCTTGCATTCATAAGTTCATGCAGCGTAACAGCCAGTTCTTCTGTACAAATGTTAGAAAACTTTGGGCAGTCTGCACAGTTAAAGAGACTTTGAAACAAATTTATAGAGCTTTGGAGCTGCTGTTGATGAGATAATAAACAGAACAACACAAGCAATTGTCAGGCCAACTCTCCCTCCTTTTTGCCACAAGTTTGAACATCAAAAGCGATGGGTAAATTCAGAGTAGAAATCTGGAATTGAAATAAATCAGTGTAGAAGTAGAGGAATCCTAAGGTTTGCTTTAGTCTTTTGCAATTATTGTGCTGCTAAAGTTTCTAGTATCCCATATACAAGTAACCCTGTGCCCAAAGGAAAAAAATCAATTCTAGGAACAGGCTGCATGGTTCAGACAACACTGGAGTGCACTGTAATGTCATAACAGATGTTAGGAATGCAAACCACAGTAGGCAAAGTGACTACTGATTGTCTAGTGAAAAATGCATATTTTAATATTTTTCATTACACATATAAACAGAGAAAGATTTTAGGCAAAAATATTTAAGATAAATACAAATATGATTATAATATAGGTTTTGGTGTCTTACAATGCTAACTGATGTATATAAGAATCAATTAGGTGTTTGGAGGCAGATATCACTGCTTAAATAAAATGTTTCTTGTTTGGTAAGAGCCTTGAAAGGCCGTATACCCGCTTTAGGAGTCATGACAAGAGCCCTGGTGCAAGTCAGAAGCAGAGATGTGCTGTCCTAGTTTCATATTATTCAAGAAGGGTGCAGCCATGGATTCTGCCATGAAATTGGAGAAACACTTTTCCTTATAATGATGAGGTTTCATCCACAACCTGGCACTGGTGCTAAAAAAAAAAAAACATACAAAACAGGAGTTGAGTGGTATTGCATTGGCTGTGATGGGTGTGAACAGGGAGAGTATGGCATGTCTGTGAATAGCAGTTTTTAATTGTACTTTTAGTGAACAGTTTATCTGTGTTGTTTGTGTTTCCTGTTTATAGCGAAGGAACTGTTTTGTTGAAAGGGGCAGGCAGCAGCGGAGTGCGCCACTATTTTGCCTATCAGCAGGTCAGAGTTTCTTCCTTTCAATATTAAATCTTTCCTTGTTATATCTGTTCTTATGAAGCCTTGTCTTTAAAAGTTGTGAGTCTCTGGGGGTGTCCTTATTTTCCAGATAAAATGGGACAGCCATACCACCAGGTATTAGCTGATTTAAGGTCTTGTCACATCTTGGTTAATTGAGTTAATCATCTTGAGGCGAGCTGTGCTCCTTAAGGCTATCCCTGAACCTCCTGAGAGTTTGTCAAAGTGTGAGGATGGGACTAGTCTGAAGCTGGCAAATGTGCGATGGTAGCAGTACAGCTAAGGAAGTAAAGCTTGTAACTTAGGAGCATCTTTGTTTTATTGTGATCTCTAACAGGTGCTTTGAATTAGTGATTTTGAAGGTTGTTGTGCAGTTTCAGAAGTTCTCCGTTTTTGTCAGGGCAGCTCTCAGGTCCTCAGAAAACTTACCTGGTGCACACTGATGGCCAAGTGAATGTGCTAGGGTGTTGTAGAACTGGTGTACTCCTGTTAGCATGGATGCTCTTCCCCCCTTCCTGCTTATGTTGAGCAGCAAACTGGCACTGGAGGTTTTGCAGGTGCCCAGGCCACTTCATGTGCTGTGGGGAATACAAACAGTTGCAGGCAAATGGAGGGGCTCTGCTGCTACTCCATGTCAGTGGGGGACTGGGTGCTGTGCTTCGTACCTTCCTACAGCATATTGAAGAGTTTAGCTACTCAGCCTGCATACTAGAGCCAGACTTCACTTAATGTAGCAGTGCATCCCTGTTTAAGAATCTACACATAATAATTGGACGTTTTTCTTGCTTGATGTTCATGTGAATTTTTTACTTTGAGATCTAGAGATTTAAAATTTTCTTTCCTCTTTCAACTATTGGGAACAGGTGGGAAGAAGGGCAGGACAATTTCTATCTCTCCCACCAGTAAGTTATCAGCCTCTTACACAGGAGAGGTTGAGAATGTGAACTTTACAGTGTCAAAGAACTGGAGCACAAGTAATTAATACACATTCAGATCTATTTTTTATGCTTGTAAATCCATATAATGATGTCTGGAGATGTGTCCTGAGACTCTTGTGTTTTGATTACTTCAGCAGGTAAATCCTGAATACTAGTGTGTTGAAAATACTCTAAAAGTTAAAACTAAAATTTTAACAATTCAAACCATTTTCGTTGTGTTTTGGGATGGCTTAAAAGTGTAACTCTTAGAAGAATGAGACAGTGGGATAGGAATGCTTCCCTGGCATCCAGGAGGTCTTTGAATTTGCCAAGGGAAAAGGAGGGAAAAAGACAACGGGGATGTATGAATGAATGTGGCAATCTGCTGGCTGGGTGCTGCTGTACATCTCTAGCTCTTTATTTTTCAGAAGGCCTTGACAATATTTTAGTCAATAAAATAGCAAGCAACTTTCGTCTTACTTTGATGAGAGATTGCAGTCACTTCAAATATATCTTATCTGTCGCAAGATTTATAGCTAAGGAGATCTTTCTTTTCGGGAAGATATTCCCGTGCAACACCTTTGGAAAGATGCTTTTTTTTATAGCAGTCAGATGAGTCACCTGAGCAAGGGAGAGGGGATCTTGAAAAAATGATAGATAAAACAGAAAATAAAGTGTCATATTTCAAATTGTATTGAAAAATTACACTGAATATTTTGGGGAAAATATGGTTTTATGTATTTCATAAAAGATAAATGAGATTCAGAGTGACTTTAGAATCTTCTTAAATCAAGAAGTTGGCATAAGTTAATCTTTTCTGTCTTTTTACTTTTTTTAATATACTTCAAGATTTTTTTTTCTAACTACATAGTATTAAGGTCAAGAGCTGCACCTCCATAGCTTTACTTTTTTAAGATGTGGAGGAAGACTAGAAATGTAGCAGCATAGCAGATGATAAGATCTTGTGTAAAATGTAACAAAGGAAATACTATATTTCTGGTCCTTCTTGTGATTTCACAAGGGGATATGGTAGTAGCCTGCAGTGACTGTTCACCATGTGTGTGCTAGGCTCAAATCTTTATATCGGAGGAGTCTCTAATGTTAAATAGGACTGAGCTTCAGATACTAAATCAATTCCGTGTTTAACATGGTTGCAAATCCTCTCTGTGATGCAGCCTTTTTCATAGCCGTAAGAAAAGTGGGTCAGGAGTGAATAAGAATGGATCTAGCTTATTTGGCAAAGCAGTTTTGATACTATTTCCTAAAGTAAATAGTCATTAGCATAGCTTCTATTACACAGGTGATTTCTGGCAGTCCAGATCAGCTCACAGGTGAAAATTTAAATAAGGCCAAATGCTTTCATCCCAGGAGGGTCCTGCCCTTGGTAAGGAGCATTACAGTCTCACCCTTGGTCTGCAATGAGACTGCCCATTCATGTTAACAGAAACGTTCAGAGCGTGGCCTAGCTTTTATAATGCCAGTAGCTTTGATAAAGTGATTAAGATTTTATGTTTTGTTAAATTTATTATAGCTGACGTGGATAGCTGGAAGGCCAGTCACATTCTTACAACCTGAATGGCATTTGTTATGCACAATGAAAACCATTAGAGCTGCCAGGGCTGCGTATAGAGAAAGCCAGTGATGTCAACAGGCATATTTTGCTCAGAGGTAATATAGATAAGCTCACTGTTGGAAAAAACACACAGAAGAGGGGAAAAAATGTGTTCAAGAGAAGATTATTCAGGTTGCAGATCTGAACCTGTTGGAGTTGGGATATGCCACTACTAAAGTTGCTTATGCAGCTTCCACTGTGTCCTCTTGAATGTGTAGTTTTTATGTGCATGTGTCATTTTTTTCCTCTCATTTCCGTTCTTTTTACAGACTGATAGAATTTCCTGAAAAAAATGACATTTTAGTATTTTTTTTTCTTAATGTTTATTATGTGGGTGTGCATCGATTTAGCATATATTACTTAGCCTATGCACTGAAGCTAGAAGGAATCATTTCTTCAAATTTTCCAAGTTGCTGTTTACGGTTATATTTTAATTTTTTTCATTGAGGTGGATGAATTCATTTTCACAACACTCCTATAAAATAGGAGTCAGTTTTTCTTCATCATCTAGATGATGAGCAGAGGCACATAAGATTGAAGGCCCAGGTTTGGCATATATAAGACCTGTTTGTCTCGGACTGTGTCACCTATGTATAGTGTCATATATATTCAAAGCACACTTCTCCATTAACTTGAATGATGTTTATCAGCAGCGTGGTGCTCTCTGTCCATCAAATTGGTTCAAGTGATCTCTGTCCCTCAAGTTAATGGATTAACTGATAGCAGCTGGATGCTGCCTTCCTCGATATTGATCCAGACTAAAAGGGAATGGGAGCTTGTTGATGGGTTTCATGCTTCTTTGCTGACAGCAGTGAAGGAAGATTACAGGATCCTGAGTGCCTCTCCAGGCCTCTGCCCTGTGCTCTGGCAGATGTCCGGCATCTGTTTGCCCCCCAGCTGTGCCACTTTGGCCTGGTTGCATCTATCTGCTGTGTCAGACCCAGCCAGGCTGGTTGGTTCCTCTAGTCTGGCAGCGTCTGTTCTTCAGCCTCTCGTCCTAGCTCCCGTTTCCTTGCAACTCCTTGTCTCATTCCTTCAAACCTCCTTTCCTCTTTATGTTCTTCTTACCTGTTTAGTTCCAGCTCAGCATCTGATCTGTGTTTTTTCTCACTGTGGTTGGTCTTGTTTGTTGCTCACTGTTCTCAGTCTGCAACTTCTCTGGGCCAGAATTCTGGTTTCTGTGGTCCTTCAGTGACCTTGCCTGCTCTTTCCCTTCTTTTCCTCTTCTTTTTTCCCTCACTCTTGCAATTCCACTTGCCAAGCCGATTCTCAATTTCCTTTCCTAAACAATCTCCCTTTACTGTACCCAGATTTCTTCTCCCTAGTGCAGTCTACCCTCTCTACTCATTCATTCCTCTTTGACTTTCCTCTTTTTTGATCATGTTACAGGATTTGTGTGTGTGTGTGTGTTGGGGGGGAGGGGGTGATGCTCTGTGTGAGGGGGTTTTTGTTTGTTTGTTTTTGTTTTTATTCGGGAGTAACATCAAACAACTCAGTCCTTTCAGCTTCTCAAATGGGAGATATATCACAGAAGTAGGACCAACATAGCTCATAGCATTACAAAACTTCGGTTGGACTAAAAGTTCTTCCCAGTCTACACTCAATCATGCCTAGTATCTGGAAATGGAACAGTTCAGTTGCTAGTATCCACGAAGTCTGCTCAGCATGTATGAACTGCTGTTTTCAAAAATTTATAATTTGGCCAAATTAACTGCTAAATAAAGTCTGCCAGATTTGATGAACATATCTAGCAGTAAATGCTAAGGGTCAATGAGATCAGGCTACTGTAGTATTTACTGCTCTGCAGGACACCAGAAAGAAAAGCTTTGTTTCTATTTATGCTAATTTTGGTATGATAAGCATGAATATTGCCTTCCTTAAACCATCATCTCCTCTGGTGAATAGTATTAATAACTGTTGGCAGTCCAGTTTAGCAGGTGTATTTTCAGTTTATATACATGTATGTAAGTATATAGGTAGATCTGTGTCTATATATACATATATGTGTGTGTGTATATATTGATGGGCTGGGAGATATTTCTGAAGAGGGATGATTTATATTAGAAAAAATCTTGACTGTACTAATGAAACAGAAATGGTTTGTGGAATTCAACCTACAAGGTCTTTTAGTGTCTAAGCAAACATGAAGACAGATGATAACAATAGAGAATTATCCTGGTCATTAGATGGGCAAATGATACAGGACAAAATCAGTAAGTTTGCAGCCCCAAGGGAGGTGGAAGTTATGAATAACCAACACTGTGCAATTCTATGACCTTATTTTTGCTAGGTACATTGAAGGAAGTCCGTCCCTGAGACGTATGACTATGATGAGGGAGAAGGGAAGGCGACAGGCCATCCGAGGGCCGGCGTTCATGTTCAACAACAGGGGCACAAGCCTCACCGCTGAAGAGGAGCGCTTCCTAGATGCAGCAGAGTATGGGAACATCCCTGTGGTGCGCAAAATGCTAGAGGAGTCAAAAACACTGAATGTCAACTGTGTTGACTACATGGGCCAAAACGCCTTGCAGCTTGCTGTAGGGAACGAACATTTGGAAGTGACAGAACTTCTATTAAAAAAAGAGAACTTGGCACGGATTGGAGATGCCCTGCTGCTTGCAATCAGCAAGGGCTACATCAGGATAGTGGAAGCAATTTTGAATCATCCTGGGTTTTCAGCAAATAAGCGACTGACTCTGAGCCCTTGTGAGCAGGAGCTCCAGGATGATGATTTTTATTCTTATGACGAAGACGGTACCCGCTTTTCTCCAGATATCACTCCCATTATTTTAGCTGCCCACTGCCAGAAATACGAAGTTGTGCACATGCTATTGATGAAAGGAGCAAGGATAGAAAGACCTCATGATTATTTCTGCAAATGTAACGACTGCACGGAGAAGCAAAAGCATGATTCTTTCAGTCACTCCCGGTCCCGAATAAACGCTTATAAAGGACTCGCTAGTCCTGCCTACCTGTCCCTCTCCAGCGAAGATCCCGTACTCACTGCTCTGGAACTCAGCAATGAGCTTGCCAAGTTGGCCAACATTGAAAAAGAATTCAAGGTAATGGTGTTCTTGTATTTCTGTTACTGTTTTAATGTTGATATTACTTTATAATGTCCTTAGATGCTTGAAATTATTTCCTAGGTTTTTACTTTTGTTTTAATTACAATGAATATAATGAAAACATTTGCATCTTTTGCCCTTGATTTTGAATTCTCGGTGTATATAAGCCATTGAAAAGCAGTTTTTAATGAAATGAAAGAACTTTTTCCCCTACTATGCATGGAGAACAATGGAAAAAGGGACAATGTGAATTCTAATAACCTTTTAATGGATGGAAAACAACTTTGGCTATAACAGATTAAAAACTGTTTTTAGTTACAAATGCTCGGTAGTATAAGCTTAGAAAGTAAAAAAATTGTTTTTTTGAGCATACTGCAGCATTGACCTTATTCCCATTTTTATTCATTCTTATTTCAAAAAATGTCTCCAAATTGTTAGGAATACAGAAAGCTTTTCCTTAATGCACCTTCTGAAATGTCGCTTGTTCAGAGCCAGCTGTTAAACTGTTTACAGAAGCAGTCCCTACTATACTGTTTCCAAGTTGTCTGGTTCAGTATGTCAGTGTCCTGACTTTTTCTGTGTATCTCAGCTTCTCCATCAGATAACTAATGTCTCAGTTAACAGCTGCCCAGTGCTGCTTTGATCTGTAGTTTTTCTCATAGCGTGAAAAGTGCTAGTGAATACAGTTTGTGCACTAGCAACGCCCTTTCCTCACCTTTTTTAAAACAAAACAAAACAAAAAAAAAACCCCTGAAAATACTGAAACAAAAACCAAAGCCAAAACAGTAGGATAGCACACCAGCTTATAATAAGTAAAGCTCGGTTTGGGGTATGACAGACTGTGCACAGTGAGTAGTGATATTAATAGCCCTATATCTAGTTGTAACAAAATTTAATGTGGTCCTGCAGGGTGTTGGGTACCACTTCTGTAATTAATATCTTCATAAATGATCTGAGGGAGGCAAAAGATGCATTCGTCTTTCCAGGTGACAGCAAGCACTACAAAATGAGTGGCTTCTTGAGAAGGGCACAATAACCTAGAGACAGATAGGCAGAAACAAATAAAGTGAATTTTATCACAAGCAGATGCTCCTTGTGCTCTCTCCGGCCTGGTAGAAGAGCTGCCTGTTTCCCTGTAGCATCTATGGCTGGCTGCCCTTCCTGTGGCAAAGAGGGAAATGG
Organism: Nothocercus julius; assembly: GCA_013398735.1. Taxonomy (NCBI): domain Eukaryota; kingdom Metazoa; phylum Chordata; class Aves; order Tinamiformes; family Tinamidae; genus Nothocercus; species Nothocercus julius. The sequence goes on along the minus strand of VZSV01000269.1, from coordinate 675,551 downwards.
ACAAGGCAGGGTGGAGGAATCCAGAGGCAAGGGAATTTTTTAGTATGAACATCTAATGAGCCCAGAAAGGGCTGGAACTGCCCAGCTGACAAGAAGTCTGTATGTTCTGTGAGGGCTGGGGCAGGTGGGTAGAGCTGCCAGCAATGTGAATGTTAAATGTGTGCTGGGTTGACAGCTGGAGAGGTGGATCTAGGAGGAAACAAGCAGCCTCTCTTCTGTGTCTTAGAGAAATCTGTTCTGAGTTCTTTCCAGCATTGATGCAAGTTCAAAATGTAACTGTCTGAGATTTATCCTCATTGCCAGGGTAATCTGAGTTGCACAGCACTTCCCGTGCCAGGTTGCTGCAGTATACTTTGGGGTGTAGAACAAGGGCACAGAAGGTACTTTTACGTGGTTTTCCCACAGAGAAGAAATAAGGAATTAACCTGTTTAAGAAAGTCTGAAGCCAAAGTTTCCTGATGCAAACTTGTTGAGTTGAACCTTACCTCTTTGGCATATACCAAGTCCAACTTCTTTCACTTCTGATTTACAGTGGCAAATTCTGATGTCCATGTACAAATTGGAGATTGCAGAGGTAAATTAGAGATGAAGGTAAATGACTTAGAACATTCATTCATGGCAGTAAGAGCCATGTCAGCATTAAAAACCTTTTTCTTAATTACAGTGACTTTTTCTCTCAGAAGTAAGCGTGTGGGAATCAAGGAAACCAGTGAATTCTCATTTTTTCTTCAATACAAGACCCATGTAGGTAAAAACTGAAAATAGGTAAAAATTGGTGGGGAAAATAGAGCCCTAAATACCATTTCACTCATCTTATTTCTTACCTTACCAAATTTCTGGCTCCTCTGTGAAATCCCCATTCCACGTTTCTCTAACTATTAAGTTAAAGTTGTGGTGCAGCTTTCTGCTGTCACTCGGCTTTCTGAAGTGGTTTCAGACCTCTGAAATATACTGCTTTATACTTGAGAGACAGGCTGGGGAGGCTGAGTCTGGAACTGCATATTTTCCTAATGTAAAAAGGTGTTCATTGCCAAAGCTGGAGAGTCCAAAGGGAGTATTTTGCAATGGTGGTAGCACCAGAAAATACTTTCAGCTACAAATATCCATAGTTTTGTATGACTTTTTTGTTTCATTTTTATCAAACGCTGGCCACTGCAGTTGCTGTAGGTTACTAAGGCTAATTGATATTTACTGTCCTCCCTGAGACCTTTGAAAATGTAATTGCTGCATGACAGGAGGATTTCCAGCAATCAGAACAGCAGATAAAACTTTCCTTTGGAATAGAAATAGTCCCTCACCCCTCCAAGAAAACGTAAGGTAGCTGAAAAGCCTCATGCCAGTCTGTGCATTGCAGTTTTAGCCTGCTGCAGTTGCAGCATGAACAAGCTCCATTCCCTCAGAGGGAACTGCGCTGCTTGACATCACGAATGACATCCAGTCTGTCATAGCAAGACCAAAGGGAGCACAGTCTCTCTGTGTACAGGACAAATCCCTCTTCTTGGCTCTACTGAAAGCTCCCACCCAAAGCAATGGGAGATGTGGATGTGCATCTAAAAGCAGAATCTGGCACAGTTCCAAGTAAACTTGCATAGTGTTATCTCAGCTGAACTAACAGTATTCAAGCTTGAACTACGTTTAGGGCCAGTTTTCTAAAGGACAGGGCCAAGTTCCATGATCCTTAGTGCAACTGTATGCCCAGTGTGCATATACAGTTCCTATAGTCATATATGCAAACTGGCTAGTTATGCATACGATTTCAAAAGGTCCATTTAATACTCAGCTTGCATGTGTATGAATTAGTTATGTCAGTTATGCAGTTGTGCATAGTCACAGTCATGAACTGCGGTGCTTATGGAAATCTGATTCTTGTATAATAAGAAGTAGATGTATGCATTTTATTTGAGTAGATATAATTTCTCTTTGTAATTTTTTTATTTTTATTTTTAAATAATATATCTCAAGGATAAAATCTTTGCTTTGAGTTTTTGTAGGCTTTACTGTTCACGAACAGGCTAATACATCCTTAGTAATAATTCTGCTTAAACTCATAATGTAGTCTTTAATGTTATGAGTGCAAATGGAACATGCAGGTCTGGACAGATTGAGATCTGACAATTGATGTGTGCCAGGGTCCTCTGAAAGTGCTGGTGAGGCCCAGGGCTGTGGTACCACTCATGAGCAGCTGCACAATAGATAGAGGTGTCATCTCTGATATCAGTCTGTATTCTTTATTTCATGGATGTTTTTGACATTAGAAAGATGTCTGTAACCAGTATATTTTAGGAGATGTCATTTAAGATACAGCCATTAAAACTAGCTAGGTTAGCTAAAGTTAAGCAGTGAAATAGCTAAAGATATGTTATGCTAGTCAGGGAACCAGAGTCCCTGGGTGCTTCGGAAAAATAGACAAGGAGCCCCCTGATATAAGCAGGTCTGGAAGTGCCTTGTCCTTTGTTTGGTTTTCCCCTGCAGGGCAGCTTCACCCTAGGGAACAGGCAATTTGCATTGCAGTGGATGTAGCAGGAAGTCAAATCCCATTTGGGTGCTCCAGGCAGGGAATTTGGTGGCCTTATGTGGAATAGAGTGAGAGATTTGGGCTTCATTTGATCTCAGAAGCTTCTCAAGATAAGAGCTGGGGGGGGTGGAGAAAGACCACAACATGTGGCTTCTGCTGCCAGCACAGCAATTGGAAAACCTCAGCCTACCAAGAGGTAGAAGATGGCTTGAGGATTGGCTCCCATGGTCACAATGTGGGCCAAGATTGGCTGTTCAACTTACGAAGCAATCAAGTAGACTGAGAGAAGTTGGATTTTTTTCAAATAAATAAAATAAAGACCTAGACAGGGAAGTCTAATGAGTTTTCCTAGTGTAGGTTTCAAAGTCTGAGTCAGGTTCACACAGTGGCTTTCAACTCTTGTAAAATATATTCATGCAAGAGCCAAATTTGAATTCTAATGTTCCATGAGGACCTTCAAAAGTTCAAAATTGGCTAAAGTGAACTTTGTTAAAACTTAATGAGATGTCACCTTTCAGCATAGGACAGATAGAATTAATTCTAAAACAGAGTGACTTTTTTTTTTTTTGAATACTGTAAAGTTACATGTAGCTGCAGAATTAAGGTGAGGAATATAGCTTTTCTTTCAGCTATATAGTGCTACCATTGAAGTTAATGTATGTGGTAGCTAGTGAAGCTACCACATGCTGCCAGTAGCAAAATTACAGCTCTCATTGCTAAAGGAAAATTATTTACCAATCTTACTCCCATTGAATTAACATGGTGCTGTATCTGATGATGATTACGTTTTGTGCTTAGTGAGCTCAGTAAATGTTTAGTTGTAGTGAAAATGTGGGAACAACTCTTATTTAAGAAATATAAGGCAAAATGGTTCAAGTTCTTGCAGATCCGTAGTAATTCTGTTTTGAAAAATCTAAAAGAATGTAAGCAATAAAACAACACAGGACTGAAGTAAACTGAAGGCAAAGCGTTGCTTTATTTTGCTGACTCTGTTGGGGTTGTCTTTAGTCTCCGTTTTGTTCTCATTGAACTCACTGATAAATTGAAACATAAAGTCTAAGCTTGCACAGAGAGAGGAGGCCAAAAGAATAAGGAGAAAGAGCATGAATCTTGGGAACTGTATGCCAGGCAAGCTATGCATGCAGCGAAAAATGCTATCGCAGTATTCTGGGCACAGCAGTTGGATGGACACACAGGCAGGGTCACTACATGTGAGTGTAACTAAGGATGGTCCAAAAGTGTGAAGAGAGACAGAAGAAAGACTGATGATCAGAAAAAGCAGTTGCTTTTACTGTGTAATATACTGAGGTTTCACAGGTAAAATCAACACACCATAAATCTGGAAATGGCTGATGATATTGTACAAAGTGGAAGAAGGAGGCAGCAGGGGAGGGCACAGGAAGAGATGCTTTAATAAAAGGAAATTGAAGTTTCTGTAGTGCCTAATTATCCTGGAGTTGGAGGAGGGAGCAACTGAGATCGTCTACCCAATGCTGGGAAACCTTGTTTAAAGTCCATAATAGGAAACAATTTTGAACCATATTTAAAATTAGTTCAGATCACGGAAATACACTTTCCAATTCAGATTAGGTTTGGAAGAGAATCTGAATAGGAGGAGGGCACCCAGGTGCCTAATTTCCTGCTACAGTTATTCTCTGCAGTAACTTTGTAACTTAGTGTTACATGTGAAGCCAATTTAATTAATGGTGGGAAGCAGAGGGGAAATAAGGTGGGGAAAATGAATACTGTATAAATGAGAGTAAAAATGCCACTTCAGCACTGTAGAAAGAAAAGAAATTATATTCATAGCCCAGGAGGCAACCCTATAAGCATTATTTCATTAGTTATCTAGATCACTCAAAGCTTTTGCTGCTCTGCTTAGGTGAACAGCAGAAAAAGATTTCCTATAACAACCAAGAAATAATTCTGCCATACAAAAAGTCTGTAATGTCTGATACACTCATAACTTGATGTATTTAGTAAAACTGAAAAACTGTTATTTTTTAATGATTTAACAGCTTTTTTCCCTTTCTATTGATTCTTAAGCATGTTCCTTATGGGCCGTTTTTCTTACCCTTCTGCTCCAGAACGACTATCGCAAGCTGTCCATGCAGTGCAAGGACTTTGTGGTCGGTGTCCTTGATCTGTGCCGAGACTCAGAGGAAGTGGAGGCCATTTTAAACGGGGATCTGAATTCGGAACCTGTCGAGGCGCAGCGACACAGAGCGTCACTCAGTCGCGTGAAGCTGGCCATTAAGTATGAGGTCAAAAAGGTAACTCTTCATAGCCAGTGCTTGGAGGCAGTGTGATATATGAACATGGTGTCATTTCATTATTCCACGTGTGTTACCAACTGGTGGTTGGTTGTGTTAATAAGATATGGAGTGTGTAACCAGGATTTCGCCAGGGTAGAAGCGGACAGAAGGGCACTCCAGTGAAGGAGTTCTCTTTAATCAGCGTACCATAACTGAGAATTGATAGCTGATTTTAATGACATAAAGCAGCTGTGCGAGCAAAGTTATGTACGGCATTCTTCCAGTTAAGCCAAAAAAAATCTGAAGGTTTCAGCTGGGCCAGGTTTTTCACTCTATAAGCATGTGCTTTTTTGCTACTCAGATAACATAATGGAAAGAGAAAGCTGTATTAGGAATTGTGTTGGTTTCAACCAACAAAAAGAACTGGTTTGTTTGTTTGTTTTTGTGTGTGTGTGTGTGTGTGTGTGTGTTGGTTTTGTTATCTTTGCTTTTTACCTTAAATAATGAGGTAACTAAATTCTCAAAAGTAAATTTAAGAGGAACTTACAATGTTCTACCAATATTTCTACCAATAGATTATGTATTTTTTTGGAACGAAGGTTTGTATTTTCTTACTTTGAAAAGAGAAGGAGATTACTTACCTTGTCTTTAACTATATTATTTATTCCTCCTCTTTAAAACATGACACTATAACAAACAGCTCATCTGCTACTGTATAGGTATCAAAAAACAGCAGAGAGAAATTCTACACGATTGACTCTGTGTTCCTTTAAAAAAAACTTGTAAGATTCAATCTTGGAAATGCATGGCATGTTTGTTGTCAGCTAATCAGTTTCAGTTCATCAGTTTACACATCTGTGTTTGTGTTTTGTAAAGTGCAATGTGTTTTCAGCTGATAACCCTATCAAATTATTTTTAATGAGCACAATTATTTTGTGAAATAGTTATATATCAAAAACAAAGCTCTGTATTGCACAATCCATTTGCTGTAGATGTAAATCCATATATTATTGCAGTTTCAATATATAGTTGTGTAGTTGTGCTTTTCTTTCTTAAGATCCTAGTAGATTAACACAGAAAATAGTTAATATGATGGCCTAGTGTTAAAGGACTTAAATACAGCAGTGTCTATGTTTTATTTACAGCTTCTTATTTACACGGTCACCACAATTTCCAGTCTTAACAGCCATTATAATTTCATCATCTCTGCAAGAATTCTGTGCCTTTCAGAAGAAATAATACTGTGTTATGTGGCCACCTGTTGAGCCCATCTGCCATATAAAATGATTTGTAACCAACCTGTCAGGACTGCTGGAAGAAGTTGGTGTTTATTGTGGCCTTAAAAGATGGCTAACAAAAATTGTAAACACAGCTTTGAAGTAAATATTTGAAAACTCTAAGTTAGTTGAAAAGAGCAGGAGAAAGAAACCCTAGTTTCAGTAGACAAATATGTTACCATACCTAGATAACTTGGGATTATTTTGTGCTGTTGTATTTCAATGTGGACCAAACCTTTGAGCCTCGTGTTCCTGTGTTATTGCTGAAAACTTAATTTTCTTTTAAGAGATGGTTGTCACCAGTGAGCAAAGAGCTACCCAGACCTGTTAAGAATAGTAAAACTCTATGTAATGTGATACAGTTCCATGTAGCCAACTCGTTCCCTCCTGCAAGAGATCAGTTATTTGTAGATAAACTCAAGAGGTTGGTTGCAGTCCCTGAGAAAAACAGTTCAGAACCTACAAGAGTGGTGACTGTGGTGTGAGGGAATAAACAGATGGTAGGGAATTGTTTCCATATTCATACACTGCTACTCCATGTAGACAGTCGGTACAGAGGGCTGGCGAGGAAGGAGCTAGGAAGTTTTTCTGCTGTTATGCTCTTGTGATGCTGAAATTGGCCACATTGCAGGTGCTGCCGAGTGCAGCGCTGCTCTGGCTGCAGAACAGCAGATGTGGAAACACCATGCGGATGGTTTCAGCCCTGTGACTATAGCAAGCAGGCAAGGATGTGGCCCGTATTTCCTAATTTTCAGTATTTTTAACTGCTCTTCTGGGCTGGGTATATTGGATCAGTTCACTGCTTCAGGACAGATAGTACAGCCAACAGAACTGCACTTCCCTGAAGTGGCGCATGAGTGCCTTGCCCTGTGGCAGTGGGAGAGACACACTAAAAAAACATAACGACAAGTGAACTAATGTTCTCAGAAGTGTGATCTGGGAAATGCAGCTTTTAGCTCTAATGAAACTCTTGCGCTGAATACCCAAGACTTTGCATAAGAAAGTAACCCATCCTGTAAACAGGGTATGAATTTTGGAGCTAAGGTTCAGACTGAGACTGCAGCCCCAACAGTGAACATCTGAGGGAATTAGGAGCGAAGAACAAACAGTGTGGCTCTGCATGCTGAACTGCTGCTGCAGTAGTGCTTCTAGTTTCTGTGGTGTATGTTAACTGTGCTTTTAGTCAGATCACAGAGAAGTAGCTGATATTGGGCCAAATTCTGCAGCTCTTATTCAGATGAAAATCAGAATGGAATTTCCAAATGAAATGAGCAAGAGTTTGAATAAAACCATGGGATTTAGTTTTCAAACACTGAAGCTTCTAATAGACAGGACAAAAGATTCAGTTTTCATTTTTTATGCAGTGTGTTTATAGATCAGAATATGCCAGGATCTGTTCCTGCTAGGTCTATGCTCAGTCATTTGGATATTAGAATAAATAACATCACTTATAATCACTCTTACTCATACAGAAAAATATTTACATACTGATCACTTGGTTCATGGTCATGGAACTGAATGCAAATTGAATGAATGCTTTTAAAAGGTTACTGGCAAGTATGCCCTCAGAAGTAGATATGTGAAACTGGGTGTGGTTTTTTGTTTTTTTTAATGACTGGATATATTCTGCTTTTTTTCAGTGAGATCTGGTGTAGGTTGTAAAATATTAGACAAATGTGATAACAAGATAAGGTAGCAAAACCAGAGAAACTGTATGGAATGGGGAGCAAGAGAGGCGAAATGCAGAAGAAACAAGATTACAGTGTGATGTGATTGGTAGGTGAGCAATAATGTGAGATGGAGGGGGAGAGATACATAAACAGATGGCCAGAGAAGAGGTTGCAATTGCTGAGATTAAAGACCACCAAAACAAATAGAAATATTTCAGCAGAGATGGACAAAAAAATGAGTTTCAGAGCTTCTATGGATGGGAGAAGTGACATGAGTTGCTGGGGGGGCTTGGAAGTGGTACAAATAGTACAATTGCCAACAATTAAATTAATCTCTAAGATCTTCTTCAGAGCTCTTAGACTTTCTGCCAGAGAAGAACTTGCCATAACCATTGGCAGTTTACTCCTTAACTCCTTTTACTTTTTGTGGAAAGAGATAGTGCAGGCAGAGCTCATCTCGGCCTCAGATGATAGAGAAATAAGCCAGCACACAGCTCTGGATGAGATGCAAGTGGCTCCTGGGCTGATTCATAGCCTTAGGCTAATTGCCTTCAAACTCCCCCTCTGTTTCTTCCCATTCCCCCTGGTAATGGGAGGAATGAGGTGGGTGCTCCCACTCCTCTTTCCATGAGTTTTTAGTCTGTTTTTTAATGTCTTCATAATATGAAATAATTACCTACTTTTCTATGTCTTGGTCCTCACTGGGCTTGCCACAGGATTTGTCACTTAATGGCATGAATCAAGAGTGAAATTTCTTCTAGCAAAAGAAGCAACTGGGGGCATGTGGCAGAATGTACAAACCAACTGCTTTACACAAACAAAAGTCTTTCTGGCACTTTTATTCTTATGTAAGCTTTCAGTGGTATGACAGCCTGTTTAAAAGAATAAAAATGTTGCTTGAGTTGATGTTAATTTCTTACAGACATTTTTATCTTATTTACTTCTGTCTGCCCTTCCCTTACAGGCACAAACTATGGTAATATGGAGCTAACTGGCTAATGAATCACATATCAAAATACTTTTGTTTTGGAGCAAAGTAGATTAGAACATGAAGATTGCTTCCCTGTTTAAACCTCATGCAACAGCTTCAGATCCCTTTTCCTGGGAGATTTAAGGTTCCCTATTTCCTTTGCCAACTATTTAATTCTTTTTTTATTATTTATTTATTTATTTTTTTAAGTCTGCCCTTTTGTACTACTGTATGCACCTTTCAGAGAGTTTTGGAATACAAATGTTTTGCAGGCAGGACCTGGCAAGTAACAGTGCATGTAGTACATTATGATCTCAACAGAATAAATGATTAAAAAAAAAATGAGATACACATGGCTTAGTGGTTCTTTGTGTGTGTTTTTTTAATTGTAGGTTGATAAAATTTCCCTTTTAATCAAACATGTAATTATCAGATTTTTGTGTGTGTGTTCAGTCACCTTAATTTCTTATTCCAGTTTTCTAGAAGTGTCAGCCAATTTGACAAGAATGTAATCAAATTTCAGATTGCAGTGAGGACTTCCATTCTTGTCCTTAACTGATGTCCCGCATGCTCTTGTGATGTGGCAATCTCCCTGGCCACAGTATAGCAGCAGTGAGTATGATGATGATTTAGGAATGGAGTTTTAAATGCCATGGGCAGGAAACAGAGGGCTGTAGCCTTGCCCTCTCCCCCTGACATTTCTTTAGTAGCAGCACCCAGCAAGGGCTGCAAGCTCCTGGTTATCTGAGGTGGTCTTGATGGGGTCCCAGTACAGCCTCCTCCATCCACACAGAGGGTAACCTTGCCATCAAGAAATAAACAGTGCTTTAAAAAACATGGCAGTACATGTGCATCCACAAATGCAAGCACAGTGGTTTTAGGAGAATGAAGCTTGAAGCATATCAAAACAACTGCAGTAGTTGGGCGCAGCTTGTTTTATCATTCCAGAATTATTTTAAGAAATAACCCTTTTCCCATGTTGAAATCTTACTGAACTTGGGAAGATAACTCGTGCATCTATTTGCTGCTGATCAGAAAGATGGAAGTTGTCTGAGCAATAGGTTTTAGGCCTTAATATGGGTCTCGATTTAGGATCTGAGCATTTGAACAAGTGCTTCCTTCCAGTTTTCTGACATTCGTGGAAAGCCCTGCAGAAGCTAGGGCTACCAAAACTTGTACAAAAGGCTCAGGGGAGCAAGGTTGTGACGAAATAACTTATTGTCTGAGGAAGAATTGTGCATTTATCTTGAGCATTCTCTGCCTGTCCTGTTGACTGTCTTTTATGATTAAAGCCTGATACATTCACTTGAATGCTCTATTTCTTCATCTAAATGTTTGTCTGATACTTGCTTTATTTTTAGATTTTAAAGCACTTAAGGTGCAGAAGTGCTTAGTTGTGGCTGTGCTCAGTTAGGCTGTAAGAGAAGTAAGTAAGTAAGAAGTGAATGAAAGTCAATAGTAGCTGTGTATGCTTAGACTACTCAAATCGGGACATTCTTATGTAGATGCATGAATATTGTCTCAGGAATGTTGAATTAAGTACTGAAATTTGAAGTTCACTCATATATTAAGTCAAACTTGCTCCTGTGGTTTCCCCGCTCTGATTGTTATCTTTTAGTCTTGCTTCTACAGAATAAATGAGCAGTATTGATTAGTAATAATATAAACCATTCAGCAAAAATAAATGTCTCATAAAAAAATTAATTGAAAATGAAATGATCCTGCTTAGAAAAATCCCTGAAATGTTTATTTTTTTAGGTAAAGTATACACCTTTCAAATCTTATTTGAGCTTCTGTTAAGATGTTAACAGCTCATCAAAACACAGAGATCTAAGAATAGCATGAGACTGTACAGTGATAACAATCTGTACACTGAAGAGCTTTAAAAATCTCAAAATACTAAAAAGGGAACAGTTATTTTTGAAAATGTCAAATTTGAGCATTTAATATTTTTCAGCTAAGATAGTATCGAAGGCACAAACTTTGAACAGAGAAGATTAACTATATAGACTTCATTTTGCAATAGTTTTTCATGTAAAGGATAACAAAGCACGAAATAAAGTCTATTATAGTGTTCTTGAACCATCATCAGACCACCTGAGCATCTTATCTGATTCACAAAATTGAATTTCTGTATATTACTGCGTGATAAGTTTTATCTCCCACAAAGCACGAAACTGTGTTGATAGTAAGTGGCTTAGGTCTATTTGTTCATATGCCAAGTAACTCCAAATAGAGGTGGCAGCTGGCCTCACTGATTTTTAATATAAGAATAAAGGACCCTTTCAACACCCATTGGTGCCTCCAGGGAGGTTTAAACATATATTTGTGCTTTGTTTATTTCTTGTCTCAGTATGTTTTAAACTTAAAATTTATAAATGATGAAGGAGGTATTTGGAACACTCATAAGAGAATCAAAACAAATGACAGCAGCTTTCAAGGAGGTCTGCAAACAGCTCGTGAGAGAAGGGGAGAGAGAAGCTAAAGGTGGGATATGGTTAGACCAGAATTTCTAGTCTCCATCAGCTTGATTTGCTGAGAAATTGTTGCAAGATAGGATTAAAGCCCAAGTCTGCCAGGATCCTATTGGGTACGTGACACTTCTAATAACAGCAAAAAAGTTTTGTATCAGCGACATATGCAGCTCCCTTCCCAAAGTGCTGCTTTTCATCAGCTCAGCAGTTTCCTTATCTATTAGCCTTAATTTTAAAGGGAAGGGGGAAAAGTATGCTTATCAAGATCTAAATTAGCGCTAGATGCTTAAGACTCACTGTTCATGTATGTAATATTATATAACTTATAATAACTTGTATTATAAATTATAATATGTCTTGGTTTTCATTCTTTTTCTTTGCAGTTTGTGGCCCATCCCAACTGTCAGCAACAGCTACTGACGATCTGGTATGAAAATCTCTCAGGATTGCGGGAGCAGACCATAGCTATCAAGTGTCTGGTGGTGCTGGTTGTGGCATTGGGCCTTCCATTTCTAGCCATGGGCTATTGGATTGCACCATGTAGCAGGGTACTGACTTTTATAAATTGCATATTAAATTACCTTGTATTATTCTGGGTGGCATCCAAAATGTAGTATTGTGCGTCTTGCTTGATGCTTCTGAAATTGCTGCTTCTAAGTAATCATATTTTTAGTGACCTCTAGCTTTGAGTCAAATGGTGCTGTTTGTCTTGTGAAACATTGTAAAGGGGGAACTACAACGATGAAGCATTAGTGGGGACATAAGTTGTTTTTAGGCTTAAAGAAAGAAAAAGCCCATTTGAAAGCTTGTTTAAAAAGTTTCTTTGGATCATGCTCACTTCGCAGTTTCTGCAATGTAACTGAATTCTTGTATTTATTTTAGTACTGAAGATTTTTAATAGTCAACACCCAGTGGTCCAGAAGATTTGTTAACAGTTCTTCTCTGGTGGCATTTTAGGGGCTGATGTTGTTCCTTTATAGACCATCAGTAAAATGTCTGTTGACTTCAATGATGCAGAATTTAATCCTAAGTAAAATATTTGCTGTTTCTGTGCTAGCAGGTCTGTTTGCCAGGTGAACCGTAGAACAGCAATCAAATTAAATACAGCTTTCCAACCATGATATATTCATAAGAGAGTGTAACTCTTAACACTTAACTATTTTTTTTTTTTTAAACAGTACAAAAATGAGCGAATGCTTCTACATTTTCTGCTAATTTCAAAATAAAAGTAACGGAAGTTTCTTGAAATCCTTACTGTCAGTAACATGAGATAACTGAAAATTAAACATATTGATAGACCTTCAGTATATCAGAAGAAGTAAAAAGATATCTCTAAGTTTCATTGTCTTTAAAGATTTTTTTTAATAAATATACTTTTGTGCTGAATATGGTCTTAGCATTTTTTTTTCCATTAACTGTGCAACAGGGAAATCTGTGTTTCATTCAGACTTGTATTTTGCCCTTGTAGCTCGCCTTAAAAAGGAATAAGATTTTGCTCATCTCCTCCATATTTCAAGTGAATGTGGTGTTTTCTCTGCAATAAATATTTGTTTACTTTAAAGATTAATTTTTATGAAAGGGTATAACTATTCAAATTATTCTGAAATGCTCCTTTCTGTGATTGAGTAGTGAAGCTATTCCTCACAGCTCTATGTCATAGAAACGTGGGTTTTTTTTTTTTTTTTTTTTTTTAAGCTAGTGTCTAATATGGAAAAGTGACATTTGTCCTTGAGCTTTAATTCCCAGTACCAGGAACACCTGACATTTTTCCTCGTGCTTATGTCAAATAAAAGTACTGCGCGTTTAGATCCGTTGTTTGATATTGTAATTTCAAAACGCTCTCTAAAGGTCAGGAGGAGGAAAGGATACTGAGGCCGTTTGCATGGGTAGTAAACGCGGCTCTGCGTGTGCCGGTCTGTTCGGTCGCGGGTAGGTGCCCCCGGCTTTGGAGAAACCCCTCCGCAGAGCAGGAGAGCTGCTTGCAGCGCCACAGCGCGCACGCAGCTGGTAGTGGATGGGACGGCGCCTCACGAGCGCGCTGTGCGTTGGCATTAGCAGAGATTAGCCACCCCGTGGAGGGCGGCGCGTTGCCCTCGTGCGCGGAAGGAGCCCGAGGGGCCCTTGGGGCGCTGAGGCGAGGCAAGGCAAGCTGTGCGCAGCTGCCGGTGCAGAGGCGGGCAACACGCGCAGTCACGCTCGCGGTGCAGGCATGGCGCGCATCCCAAAGGCGCTCATCTTTCCCAAGGGAGCTGAGCTGGGAGCGACTGGTAAGTTCAAATGGGCAGTCCCTCCCGGAGGTCCCCAGAGTGCCAGCAGGGAGCCTCCGTGCTGTCCCTGTCCTGGAGGCAGCGCGTAGGCCGCAGCGTGCCGAGGAGCCTCGCGCTGCTCGTGCTCTTTGAGGCCGCGGCGGCACCGCCGGCGCTGCGCAGTCACCACGCCGTGAAGGAGGCCGCCCGCAGCCGCCTCAGCACCGTGGGCCCTGCTCTGGCGCTTTCACCGCGCGCTGCGGGCTGAGGCTAGCAAACTGTGTGTGTCCGGGACTCCTTGGAGCATTCCCCTGCAAACGTTGCCATCTAGAGTTTATGGAGTAACATGAACGCTCCCTAAGAGGATGACATACTGCCCAGGGCTGCCTTTGGGGTCTGCTGTTGGGAATGGCACTTTCTTGTCCTTAATATTCCTGAGTAGAGAGTAAAAGATTTTTGTTTCTGATTGTCCTGAGCTTGGGGTGCTTCTTTATGCTTCTGAAAAACTGGATGAAAGAGGGATTCTGTGAGAAGGATGAGTGACAACTTTCATTCTGTCTCCACAGCTTGGAAGAATTCTTCGAAGCCCGTTTATGAAATTTGTGGCACATGCAGCATCCTTCATTATTTTCCTAGGCCTGCTGGTGTTCAATGCTTCAGACAGATTTGAAGGAATAACAACGCTACCCAATGTCACTGTTACTGATTACCCTAAGCAGATCTTTAGGGTGAAGACTACCCAGTTCACCTGGACAGAAATGCTGATCATGGTATGGGTACTTGGTAGGTATATTACCCCTTCATCTCTGTCTTCCTGTCACCTGTCTTCCTGCAGGTGGAAATTTGGAGAGAGGTGTCAGTCCCAGACCTTCCCTGCAGCTGCTCTATGGTTAGAAACAAGCACTTGGGGCAGGTTACTACCTGCAAACTAGCAAGAGCATCTCTGTGCTTGCATGGGGGAAAATGGTGGGAAGAGCAGGTTGGGGGCATAAAAGGAGTGGCTGGACTGCTTTATACCTGGGGGGCAGACCCAGGCAGGACGCAGGAGGCCTCTGCACCATGTGCTGTCAGCCCTTGGTCAGCTGCCAGCCTTATTTGAAACTATGTATGGCAGAAAATGCCATGTTCTAATTTTTTATTTACTTTTTTTTTTTTTTTTTTTTTTTTTTTTAATCAGTCGGGTGCCCCATGTTCTTAGGAAAATGTCAATTAGCCACATAATAATGTAGCATTCTCAGGTTTTACTAGCTGCTGAAGAGGAAACAAGTATTGCTCTGGCTGCTGCATAAAGGGGTCTCACCCTGATTTTTGAATCATCTATGTCTCCTAGTTTAAGTAATGTTTAATCTTAAACTGCATTAGTTTAGGAGTATCACTTGCGTGCTGCCTTTTAGGTAGTCCCAGCTGGTAGGGAACTACGTCTTTATTTATTTAATGGAAGGCAAGGATTGTGATTTTGGTGATCTCTAGGATCACCAGAGATCTTGGTTACTGTGAGAAATTTGGTTCTTAAGAGCGGACCAATCCAAGCAAATCCAGTGTGTGTTTGCTATGCCTATGCTTGGGGTGACAGCAAAACTACAATTCAGATTGGAGATTCTGTGGCGTAGGTCTGTTTAGCAGAATCCCTGTGCATTATTCCTTCAAGGAAACAAGGAAAAAAAAAAGTTTTGTTTTGTTTTTTCTCCTCAGAAACATTTTGAAGTAAGGAAAAATCATGATTCTCAGTAATTACATCTCTCATGGGATGGAACTGTGGTCTGGATTAGTTCCTCATGAATGAATCTCTGAGGAGAAGTTTGACTAAGAAAGCTGAATTATTTGAATTGCAATAGCTAAATTTCCCTTCCCATTCTGAAAAGACATTTTACTCTATGGAGAACCAGTATTCTAATTTTGCCATTTACATTTTGTCACCTATACAGTTGTGAGTTGTACCTTTCTCTAACAATTAGCCCTTTTGATTAGAAAGTGTTATGTGGATGTAAATGCTAAAATAATGAGGAGACTTTTTAAACATTTTTTTTTTCTTCTTTAGAAACTTGGCATGTTATTAGGCTTTTGTTTTCATTCTATATGCAGGTTTATTGCAAAGTTATGGTGCTACTTTATATAGTATGGAGAGGACTGAACTTTATCCTGGCATATTGATTAAGATCTGGCAATTTGATCAATCTTGTTAAAACCAGGGGAGACATATTCAAGGTATATGACAGCTCTGTGACACAGCAAATACGTGATTTTCTGCTCTACTTGTATCCCCTGGTTTCACATGATGGGAGAATGCAAAGAGCTTAAATGAAAACAGTGTGGCCAACATTATGTTTTGTCATCTCTTGTTGCAGGTATGATGTGGTCAGAATGCAAAGAGCTTTGGCTGGAAGGACCCAGGGAATATATTTTGCAGTTGTGGAATGTCTTGGATTTTGGGATGCTGTCTATTTTCATTGCCGCTTTCACGGCGAGGCTTCTAGCATTTCTGCAGGCCACAAAAGCACAACAATATGTGGACAACTACATTGTGGAGAGTGACCTCTCTGAAGTCACACTTCCACCAGAAGTAGAATATTTTACTTATGGTGTGTTTATTTTTTCTGCAAATTTCTATCTTAAAATAGAAGATCTGATTGGCATTCATTTACACTATGAAATTAATTGGCATTTTTAAGCCTTAAGATGAGTCTTTGCATATGTTCGTGATCACAATATTATCTAATGTTTTCTACCTCTGGTTTTCTTCTCTAACATTTAAACAACACTTACTGTGCTAATTTGATAAACAAACTTGCCAAAATGTTAAAACAAAACAATAGGAAGGACAGAATCAATTCTAATGTAACTGTGCACAACTTAATTGTTTTTCTCAAACTGATTACTCTTTTTTTCTAAGCTATCTCTTTATCCTTGATTTTATATAGAACAAATAGTTTTGATGTGAGTTCTTCTTTGATTGATTCATTAGAATCATTCATATTCCTAGAGGTTTATCAACATTTCAACATTTTAGGATTAAGGAAGAGGCTTATGTCAGACTTAGAACCAGGAAAGTCCTGTGCAGATAGAAGAATTAAATAGTTATTGCAGGGCAAATATTGTAATTAAAGGTATAAATAATTTCTATTTGTAGCTACCCGCACAGGCCTGTATGTGCTGCTGACAGTGTACTAGAGTATACTTTATGAGCTTCAATATATTCCAATACCAGACTTTATTGCTTTAACTGGTATATAAGCAAATGAATCTGTACATAAATATTATTTTTGTACATATAATTTTGGTGTTAAGCACATTTTAATACAGAGCTATTTTGCTACAAGGGTGCATTAACTCACATAATAAAGAATTTATGATTTATATATAAACTCTATTCTTTCTGAACATACTGTAAGTAAAAATTGTGGTCCTGTTTCCATTGAGGTCAATGAAAAGAATATCCATGACCTTAGTTTGCTCCAGGTTATGTCCTGAATTTGTAAAAATGGTAAAAGCTTCATGTAATGGGAAAAAAGAAAAATATTCTTCAAGCAATACGATTAATTTTCCACTAATAGACGCCAAAATGTAAATTAATTACTGGCTTTAGACAGTACATATTAAAAGAGCTTAATTTCATGATCACGTTACAAAAGGCAGTAAGAAATTATTTATTGTTACATAGTTCATGTTAAAAGATACACTGTAGAAGAGATTTTCATCTTGAAGCAAGCATAATTTTTCTTTTAGTAAAAGGTAATTTACTTTCCATATTTGTGACTTAAACAAAAACAGAGTAGAGGCTACTAGACTCCCCAGATACTTGACTTAGCTAGTTGCAGACATGTTCATGACAAATCTTATCAACTTTTTTTTTTTTTAAACAATATGATAAATGAATAACTCTCTATGTCTGTATTTCATATCTTCCAGCTAGAGATAAATGGCTCCCATCTGATCCTCAGATAATATCTGAAGGCCTTTATGCAATTGCTGTTGTGCTTAGCTTTTCTCGAATTGCATATATTCTGCCTGCAAATGAGAGTTTTGGGCCCCTGCAGATTTCCCTTGGAAGAACTGTTAAGGACATTTTCAAGTTTATGGTCCTTTTCATTATGGTCTTTCTTGCATTTATGATTGGAATGTTCATACTGTATTCCTACTACCTTGGAGCTAAACTAAACCCGGCCTTTACAACGTAAGTATGATGCTGTGTTCAAGCAAAAGGAAATAGGAAATTTTTGGTTTTCCACAAAGGTAATGAAGTCTGTGATTATTGCATAGTCTCTCCCAGCATTAAGTTATAACTGAAGGCTGTTGAAGTCCATGAGAAATCAGGTATCTTAAAACCTTAGAAGGCAGAATACAAAAGCCTATCCTATCCATACCTCTATCCTATGTATATAAAAGACGCTGCCATTAAAATAATTTTATCTCTATATCATGGTAATCGTACAAGCTTACGAACAGCAGCTGCAAGGAAATGTTACTGATTTCCCCTGAGTTATATTTTCCCATATCAACCTGTAGAGTTAGTCTTGAACTGTGCTCTGTCAGACCTAACTGAAACACAGAGAGGAATGTGGCACAGCTGTCAGAAATGGGCCTCCAAATAATACTTTAATTTTCAAGAAGTGAAGTTAGCAGTTCTGTAGTGATGTGTTTTTCTTGCATCAGTACTAAAAGAAATCTATGAACTGTATTGAACCTTTTTGAATCAGATTTATAATTTGCATGCCAGCTGCTTCCTGTGGATAGCTACATGAGTGCAAAAGAGCACTGGTTCTAAACTGCATCTTGGGCAATTAGATTCACTTGCCATGATCTTCTCTGAGGTTTCTGTCTGATTTCCTTTTTTTTTTTTTTTCACTTCCTGAAACAAAGTGATGTTGAAACTCAACTGTTTAGGATATCTCAAACCCCAAAGGTAGTTCCACGGATGGGTGAAATTCGTAACTTTTTTCTTTCTCCCATCTTTCTTTGAGCTTTTATAAAAAGTGCAGTGTTTTCATGTATTTGATTCCATGAATTTTCCTTCATTTGACTTGATTTTTTTACACTTATTCTTCCTCATTGTTGTTCCTTTAGATAAATAATGAGGTATAATGATATTTATGTTACAATTTCTTATTCCAGGTATTGAATACAGATACTATAATAGCAATACAAAAAGTAATTTCCAGTAAATTCTGTACAATGAGATGTACATTTTTAAAGTAGGATCAACATTTTTATTGAATTTCTACATCTCTTAACCTCCATTCTGGAGACACGGGTTGGAGTAGGAACAGCAGTGTGAGGAGGATCCCAAAGGTCTGAGCCTGCCAAGAGGCAGCTCCCTTCCTCAGGACTCAGCCTGTCCTGAACCTGGAGCCTCAGGGGTGTTGAGGTGTCTGCTTCCTACCGAGGTGCCCTCATCCCACTGTGGCTTCAACAGGGGGAATTAGAGCAGAATTAAACCGGAAGGGAAATATGCTTCATCTCAACTCCTGCAAAGGTGATAGCCTTCCAGTTCCTTTTTCTTTGATATTGAGCTTTCAGTCTTTGACAAATATTTTTTGAGTACCTGAATGATTTTTGCATGTTTTAACAGTGTTACAGCTATAGTACGTGTGATGTGTTGGAGCATAGTGGAGAATTCAGGCAGTCTGTGAACACATCTTCTTAGTTCTTAGATTTATAGATCTTATTTTGATCAATGCCTAAATTAAAATCTCTACAGACTTGAATCATGAACACATTACTGGAGATTGATTATCATTTGTTTTAAACACAGCTTATGCTTTTATTTGTGTAACTAGTAATAATGCTTTCCTCTTTTCGTACAGAGTGGAAGAAAGTTTCAAGACTTTATTTTGGTCAATATTTGGCTTGTCTGAAGTAACCTCGGTTGTCCTCAAATACGATCATAAATTCATAGAGAACATTGGTTATGTTCTTTATGGCATATACAATGTAACAATGGTTGTAGTTCTGCTCAACATGCTGATTGCTATGATCAACAGTTCGTATCAGGAGATTGAGGTATGGCTTTAAATCAAGTCCAGACTTGTAAAACTTTCGTTAGAAAATATCAGGACAAATCAGTCTGTCAGTTTTTGACAAGATTTCTTCATGAAAACAAATTTGACGCTTTATAAGTCACAGTTTGTGTTCATGGTTACGTAAAAAGCTGTGAAACCTTACTAGTTTAAACTGTGCATGCCTGGAAGCCAGTAGAATTGGTTCATTTGAATGAGTACAAAATTCATGTAGCCAATTTAAAGAAAAAAGACTTTAAAAAATGTTCCCCTATAAATAGCAGAGAGTTAATATATTAGCTTTCATTCTGTGCAAAAATAACTCATGTTTAAATAGTTCACATGCTTGAACTAAGTACCAGTAATGAGATGTTGACATAAAGAGACCCAGCTGAATTTTAGTTAAAGTAGATTCAATAAAGTAGTTGCACTTTTGCAGAACTACTAGGAGTCTTACTTGCAAGTAAGTAACATTTTTATTTTACATTAAAAAAAAAAATTAAAGATCTTTCATTTGGAAGGAGTTTTGCATACCATGAAAACAAAGCACATCCTTGTTTTGTGTCTTAACGCAGGACGACAGTGATGTAGAATGGAAATTTGCCCGTTCTAAACTCTGGTTATCATATTTTGATGATGGAAAAACATTACCTCCACCATTCAGTCTGGTACCAAGCCCCAAATCTTTTTTCTATTTCATCATGAGGATCATTAACTTTTCTAAGTGCAGGAGGAGACGGCTGCAGAAGGACATTGAAATGGGAATGGGCAATTCCAAATCTAGGGTAGGTACAAAAATCTTCTGAATGTTGTAATGAGCTATTTTTTCCAACTCAACTTTCTGTTTTCCTTTACATTTTAGCAGATAATTTGTACTTCTGATGATTAGGCATTTATATTTATAGATCTATAATTCATGTTGTCCTTTGCAAAAACACAGTTTTAACAAAAATAACTGAGTAATCAAAGATGCAAGTAATTCCCACGTGGAATGACCTAAATAATGAACAAAAATGCTTTCAGCTTCTGCTGGAGAGATGTCACCATACAATTGAATTTCATAGACCACAACTAATACGAAGAGCTAGCTTTTCCTTTCACCAGCGCAGGCAATGTGTGGGGAATGTGATGCCTTTGTGTTGGAATCAGCTGATCCTCTGATAACTGAGCAGGGGCCAGTTTTCTAAAGGTATTGCTATTCCTGAAAATTGTGCTTCAGAAGAACCCCTTTGCAGCTACTTTGACCTGGGCAGAAATGGCTTTGGGCTTTCTTGTAGCTGAGCGTGTGCCTAAGGATGCAGTTCCACAATAACCTTTTTGCCAAGGCCATTTTAGAGAGTCTTTCCTTGATCTGGCCATTCATTCCTGCTTTCAAGTGGTAACTTGTTATCTTCCTGAACTCGGTGAGCACAATTGCTTTGAAGCTATGCTGTGAACAGGATGGCTGCAAAGAGCAGTATTAAAAAAAATAAATCAGGGCAAGCAGGCAATCAGTATTTTTTCTTTTGAAAATAAGCTTCTGAAGTAGTGAATATAGAAACATCTCCAAGAAAAAAAAAAAAAAAGCAAGTAGATGATTTTTAACTATGGATTCCATAAATGTTTAAATTTTGTTTCACTGTTTCCTAGTTAAACCTTTTCACTCAGTCGAACTCCAGAGTTTTTGAATCACACAGTTTTAACAGTATTCTCAATCAGCCAACACGGTATCAGGTGAGTACGTACACTGGCCACTGCTGAGTAACGGGGATTGTGTGAAAGTAGATAGATATCTATATTAATTGTTCTTAACATAAGCTGAGTAATTATTTCATACCCTTTTATTTCATAGAATTATAGACTATTTAGGTTGGAAGGGACCCTGGTATATTATCTCGTCCAGTGTCCTGCTCCAGGTCAGGATGTCCAGGGCCTGGTCCACTCAAGTTCTAAAGATACCATAACCACTCTAAGCAGCCCTTTTCAGAGTATTTATACTGGAATAAGGGAAAGGGAGCCAGCAGCCTATGCCAAGCACAGGTATGGTCAACTAATGCCCAGAACAGCTGTAATGTACCTGATTACCTAGAGCTCGTTCTTGGCCAAAATAACTACAGCAGATCTGGCACCATATGTTAGGTATAACCTGGTGCTCAGAGGGTTTTGTTTAGGGAAAAGTTTTGTGTTGCATAAGATATTCAATATCACCATACAAGTAGCTGTACATGTGCTAAAGATGTCAAGATCATGGCAGAAAAGTGCTAGACAAAATCCAGGTTTTCTTTCACCACTGCACTTTTACATTGGTAATGATGTAGACGGTAGTTACATTATCATTAGGTTTGCACATCCTAGTGTATAAACCTCTGTCAGCACATCTGGTGACTTCTGAAAAAGCAGATTGTTCACACTATGCCAAATGTCCTTGTTTCTTCCTGTTACACTGCATTAAAATAAATGAAACTACATTCAATATTTCCATATTGTCTATGTTCCCTGCAATCAATGGTGATATCCTGTAAATAAGAGGTAACTAAGCGAGAAAGGTACTTCGTTGTAATGCTGAATATATGTATGACACCAAAAAACAAAAGCCCATACAAGACAGCTGCTTGATCTAGGGCCGATTGTTGTTTTGCTTATGAGGAAGTGAGAAATACTGTTCATAAACAAAAGTGAGCAGAGGTTCAGTGTAAATGCTTATCTGATTGTATAACTTTTTAATCTGGCAGCAAATAATGAAGAGACTGATAAAACGTTATGTTTTGAAAGCACAAGTGGACAAAGAAAATGATGAAGTAAATGAAGGTAAGAGACACTACAATTGTAACATCCAGAGGCAATTTTTGCCATGCTGTGTTAGAAACTGGAATTACAGTGGTGCATGGAGACTTTGGTTAAAATGTGAGTTGCATTCTAGTTGAAGTGCACTAAAGTTAAATGGATAGTAAGGATTGCATGTCTTTGACAACAAAAATGGACAAGTAGAGCAAAAAAATCAAAAGTACTCTGGGCCCCATTGATGGAAAACTGGGACCCAGACATGACTTGCCTAGAGATACAGAGGAAAGTTGAAAGGAAGCCACTAACTTCCAGAGTCTTAGTCAGTGCTGTTGGGGTCACTTTGTCTCATTCAGCTGAACACACAATTTGTTATTTTGTTTTTTTATCATTTCGTTCATGATGTTTTATGGCATACGCATCTATGCAGTTGCACATAATTAAGAAAACTGCATAGCGTTAGCTGTATGGTGAGGAAAACCAAGATCTGTAGCCACTGTTGTAGTGCAAGACTGGAGATCTTGGGTGAAGCGATGGCTCTAAGCTTCCCATGTGTGTCTGAACTGTGGGGCCTCACAAACTTGCATGGTAGCAGTGGGAGAGGGACATGTAGAAGACACCCTGACTCCCAGTTGGGCTATGACTCTGGCGCACACAGTCCCGCTTTCTCCTGCCTTCCAGCAATGAAATGCAGGGCTGGGGGCTAAAAAAAAAGGAAAAGAAAGAAGGAAAGAAAAAAACAAACAAAAAAAGTAGAACAAACCCTCGTGAGGTCTGGGAAAATCTCGAAATGAAGTAGTCAGGATGAGGGCAGCCCTCTGCTCTCTAGGGAAAGATGATTAGGCTATAGACTAATGACCTTTTCAGGGTTAGCTCTACGCTTTGAAGATGCAAGTAACTATGCCAACAATAGTTTTGTTCCCCATAAGCTGGAGGAATCAAAAGACCACATTTTCTCACCAATAACTGTGGAGTTCAGGTCTTCCCAATGCCCTGATGTCTGCGTGGGTATTTACATGCACACGCTTACATGAGTAAGGCAGTTAACATGTGGAAGAATCATGATGTACATCATGATTTTCCTAGAGGCAGGTCCACTTTGTGCGCGCTGGCTACCACCTGAACCACAGGCTTGGCTGCAAAGCAGAGACAGCATTTTGCCAGGCTCATTGGTACCTTAGGTATTCTTTTGTACTCTTTCATACATGACAAACATTTTCCTTCAGAGGGTACCATGTAAGAATTAGTAGGCCTAATACTTCTAAGAATAGTAGTATTTGAATATTAAATAAATAAATAAACTTCCATTCTTGACCTGAGCATATAATGAGTGTCCTGTAATGCTGCTTGTTACAAACCTGGCCTTGTTTCCTGACTAAGGTGGTTCCCAGTTAGATGGGCTGTTGGTGCCTGTGTTGAATTCTAACATAATATTAAATTGATTGACTCTTTCTAATTCAAAGGATATTGTTAAGGAAGAGGAGAGAGACTCAAGCTGTGAGTTTTATTGCCAGCTCTGCCACACTTTTCCAGTATGATCTAAGCATATCACTTCAGAAAAAAATCTTTGCCTTTTCTCTCTAAAAGCAGGGGGGACAAATACTAATATTTACCAGCTGCTCAGCAGTGTTGCTGTGATTAAATCATTAATTTATATAAAGGGTTTGTGAATCTTTGATATTCGGTGTATCTGTAAAACACAACATTAGTAGAGTGTGCTGGATTATGAAAATACCTTGGGTACAATCCAGCTCACACACTGAGTGTTGCTGCTGCCCTTGTTCACAGCAACGTTTTGGATGAGCAGGAAATAATTGTGAAATAGGCTCTGGTGTTTCTTGACAGAACTTTATTTTATGAGCATATAACAAACTTTGCTAACAAATATGTCTTTCAATGATTAATACAGGTGAATTAAAGGAAATCAAGCAAGATATCTCCAGTCTTCGCTATGAACTTTTGGAGGATAAGTCCCAAGCAACAGAGGAGTTAGCGATTTTAATACATAAACTCAGTGAAAAACTAAACCCGAATATGTTGAGATGTGAATGATTCGGCAGGTGAACCGTGGCTTTGACTACAGCACAACTATTTATTGGCAATAATATTTCAGTATCTTATACTTGAAAAAATGTATTGTAGATTTCTAGCACTAAATAACTTTATGTACAGCTTCTCTGGAATTTAGTCTTAAGGAAATTTTATTAACTCATGACAAAAAGATTGCTCTCTTCATTTTAAGTGTTTAAAAGCAAGAATTGTCACACTTTTTTTGCATTTATGCCTTTTAAGAAGGTGTAATGGTGTGAATGACTAGTATTTTAACAGGTGTATGAATAAATGCTGAAAATTCTTTGCACTAAATTTGCAAGAAAAGATTACAATACTGTACACAGAGTAGTCTCCTGTTTCTTACAACAGTGGGCTATGAAGAGGACTTTTCCTTATCTAATAAATCAGTTAGCAAGCAGTGAAGGATTACTTGAACTCTTTTATGTTCTTTACTAGCAACACTAGTACCCTATCACGGTACCCTCACAGGCGCTCCATGGAGGGCAGGTAAGAGCGAATGTAACTTTAGAAACACTGCTTAACATCTATGTATATATGCACCTGCACACATAAAAAAAATGCTTTTTCTTAATTCAGCATATTTCAACAGCAAGGAATATGATTTTTTTTTTTTTTAAATACTTTCGAAAGTAATGTGACCTCAGTCCAAAACTCCTCTTTATGTGGTAGAAATGATTTTTTTTTAAGTGCAGTCGGGGCAGGGCTGGTCTTTTGTTACGCACTTCTCCGTAACACCTCCGATGCTTGTTGTTAAATAAAATATACAAAATATTGTTAAATAAAACATGCCTCCTCTGTGTTGTCGTGCACAGGGTTCCGTGAACACATAAAGCAACTTCTACTAGAGACGCCCCAGGTGTCAAAGTGTGCTCGGTCTTTCAGGTGATGTTTCAGCAGCCCTGACCTGCCTAATTTTGAGATTTATGTTCCAAAAATAGGTTTATTTGCCTTAAGGTGAAGACGTTATTTCCCCCCGTCCCAGCCACGGCACCAAAGGCGCTGCCGCCTTCTCTCAGCGAGCGGGGGGAGGAGGGCGGTTCTCCCGCGAGCACAGTCCTGGCCAACCACGGCGCGTTGCCCTCCGCAAGCCCGCCCCCTTCGCCGCCTGGCCAATGGGGAACCGTCTGGGGGCCGCGTGGTCGCGGTTGCCGCGGTAACGGGGGCGCCGCTACCGTTGGGGGCGAGAGCGAGGCCGTGCGCGGGGTGCGGCGGCGCTGCGGGCGGCCGGGCCGGGCCGGGCCTCGCCATGGAGCTGAGCCTGGCTCGCGTGGACTACTTGCAGGTAACGCCGGCGGCACCGGGCGCCCTTACCCGGGGGCAGCGCGGCCCGGTAGCGAGCCCGTGGCGCAGCCCGGCGAGGATGGCGCAGCCGTTGCCGCTCGGGAGCGCCCGAGGCACCGTAACCGGGCCAGCCGCCCTCGGTGAGGGCCCGGCGCTCTGCGGATGCGGGAGGCGACGCGCGCCGGGGTAGCGGGGTGCCCCGCAGTCGGTGAGTGCCGAGCGCAGGCGCTGCCGGGGCGGTTTCAGCAGGGCCGGGCGCTCCGGTGTCCCTGGGGCTGAGCTGCGGCTGCCCCCGCTGCTGTGAGCGGCCCGCGGCGAAGTCCCGAAACGTGTCCTTACCCAGGTGGGAGTAACGGCGCAGAAGACCATGAGGCTCCTCCCTGCATCGGGACGCAAGGCGACGCAGAAGGTAGCGGTTCTTAACGGCAGAGCGCTGGTTCTGCTGCCGCTTGCTGGTTTGTTCCGTGCTTTGGAGAGTGCCGCAGTGATACTGGGATAATGTTCACTGACTTCTGATTTCCTCTAGCTGGTGGACCGTAAGAAAAAATCTGAATGACTGCAACTTAAGGAGTTGCAGAGACTGAAAGGAAGACCTTGCAGTTTTCTCTATTTTGCTAGGAAAAAAAAAAAAAGGGTTCTTAAAAATTATCTTTAATGTAAGTTCAGATTGATGAAAACGTTCTTCAGGAAAGCTCAACACAATCAGTAGTGCATTTCTTTAAATAATAAATGCAAAATATGAAAATAAGCTTTTCTGGAGCCTACCTGATATGCCTACCTGATGAATTCTGGTCTTTACAACAAGAAGCAGAAAAAAGACAGTAAGGGCTCTCACCTAACATCAAAACTGTTCTTAAGCTATAATATGCTATTTATAGTAGTTTGTGTAGTGTTCTAAAGCATAATCCCATGCAGCTGTATAAGCTAACTACTGTAGGACATAATGTTTATCAAGGCACAGAAAAATATGACTAATCTAGAAAAAAGTGTTATTTAAAAAAAAAAGTATTTACAAATGTAATAAAATACAATGTTTTGCTATACTTTTGAAGGTTGTTGTTGGAGATCAGGATGGGGTGATTACATGCTTTGGCATAAAAAAAGGAGAAGCTGTGGTAAGTAGTATTTTTCCATTTAAATACATATTTTTGACTGGAGTGCAATATGGAAGAGTGATGATATTAAAAAATTGGCACAGCTATTAGCAGTGATGAAATTATCTTAGATAAATAAGGATAAATGTTATAAAGTTTTTTTTTTTTTAGCTTATTATGTTTAAAAGACTTACTGAAAAATGCTTGATTTCTTTGTGATGGTGAAATATGCAGCATTATTTTCATCTGCATATAGTCTGTAGTATCATTAGTTTTGCCACAAATTGTAAAATAAGTTTATCATCTTGTGTGTAAAAAGATGGCTGTAAAAACAATATTGGGATGATTAAAATCCCTTTTCTGTTTTACAGACAGTGTTCAAGACACTGCCAGGCCAAAAAATTGCAAGGCTGGAGTTAGGAGGAGCTCTTAATACACCACAAGAGAAAATTTTTGTGGCTACAGGATCAGAAGTTAAAGGTTTCACAAAAAGAGGGAAGCAGTTCCTTTCATTTGAAACTAATCTCACTGAAAGCATCAAAGCCATGTACGTATTTTATTTACCTGTTTTTATGCATAGCAACTCGTTAGTTTATGTTTTTATGAAATAGGCCGCTTAGTGTAATGTATGGTTGTAGATGGGCGTGCAGCTCTAGCTGCATGACACAGAAAGGAGCTTCCTGTGACACTTAAGGAGTGCCTAAGCCCCTGCATGGGAGTTGGGGCTGTTAGGATGGTGCACGATGTCCCTTTAGCCCTCCTGTGGAAGACCAGCTTGTTTATTCTTTGATTTGTTTGCAAAAGGCCTGGCACAAATTGTACATAAGCTGGCTTGAGAAGAATGAATATGCTCAAATATATATTAGTTAAATTTCTACAGAGGTATTCTAAGGTCTTGACATGAAGACAGCAGATAAAATTAGAGAACTACATAAATCATACGGTTTTAGCATGCATAAGAAACATTTTTTTCTTTTAATTGCTGAAATGGATAGCTTACATGTCACGCTAGTACCATGGCATCTGCTATGGGATCCGCAGGCAGTAACGCAGTCCGTGCGTATTATCAGGCTAAAAGAATATCACTGTAACTGTACTGGAAAAGTGTTCCAAGCAGTGTTTTCTTCTTCTCAGGCATATCTCGGGAGCAGATCTCTTCCTCTGTGCAAGCTATATCTATAACCATTACTGTGACTGCAAAGACCAGCACTACTACCTGTCAGGAGATAAAATCAATGATGTTCTCTGTCTTCCTGTAGAGAAAGTGAATTGCATTACACCTGTACTTGCGTGTCAGGATAGAGTCCTCAGAGTTTTACAGGTTAAAATATTTGCTTATTTTTCTTTTGTTTATTGATGCCATAGAATCTGGCTATTTCTCAAGTGAATCAACACATTTTAAATGTTTTGAGCATGTTTCATCTTATTTGGCAGTGTTATTGTCTGTAATAATACAACTAGTGCTTTTTTTCTATTGAGAAATGAAGTTTTGTTTTCTCAAAGTCATCATAATAAACTTGCAAAATAAGGATTTATAAAAATCTGTTATAAATAAGCTTGGTAATTTAGAGATATAAGTGATTAACAAATCAATTCCTTTTCATATAGCTACAACTGCTCACACAAGTGAGCAGTTGATTTAAGTGTGTAACTATATAGAGATTGCGAAATTCTTTCTCTCTTAAATTACTGTGATAGTGATTCTGTCTTATGTTAAATAATATAACCATTACTTCATACTAGCAGATGAATTCTCAGTATAGCTAACCATAAAATGAATGAATTTTTATATGGTAAAATGAATTTTTATATGGTAATAACACATTTTAGGACCTTTTTAAATTTTGAATGCTATGTTTTATTTATATAAGCTTTATACTCTCCTGAGTTAGAAATAGTTCTCCCACAGTTATTGAGAATTTGTCTGAATAAAAGACACTCATATTTATGTGCCCTATATTTTTTACTTTCATCATTAAAAAATAATGTGAAGCATTTTTCGCTGTCTTTAGGGATCTGATTTACTGTATGAAGTAGAAGTTTCTGGACCACCTACTGTTCTTGCTCTAAACAATGGAAATGGAGGTAACAAGATTTGTAGCATACATATAATTGAAAATTTATTGACGTTATAGTTGAAAGACATTATAGTTGATCTAGTTGTTATTTTAGTGGATAAGGTTCATATGCAGCAAATGTGATGAAAAGTTTGTTGTCACTAAAAGAAATTCACAGTTTAAAGATACCTTTTTGTCCTCACACACACACAAACACACGAAAAACAGTTTGATTCAGAGTTGCGGTATTTATACTGTTTAGGCAAGTGAGAAAATAATAACATGAAAAGAGAGAGATGGCAGGAGGATCACTATAATGCTTTTAGGTTGAGACTCTGGTGAGGTTATTGTGGAGATTTGAGGCTAGAGACTATTCCCACCTTTTGCTTTTTCAGCACTGACTAATTCTTATATGTGACTGTTTAGATGATTCTAAATGATACATTTCACTGAAAGCCTCTTTCAGCAGCAGTGAGGTGTAAAGTGGTTTCATCATGTATGTGTATATATGAACTACCCTTCTGGAGACCTCAAACAAGTTTGGGTTTTGGATTTCTCTCTTATATGTAGCTTTTCTTAATGGGAATCCTTAGCTGAGTGCATCTGTGCATGGAAGAGAATATCCAGTAGTGTTCCCGTGCACTAAGGATGTGGCAGAAGGATCAAGAAGGATCAAGCTTAAAATAGTTTGATCATCCTTCTAGTTAACATGTATTAACCTAATATAAATCCCTCTAGTATCTTAATCTGGTGCTTAATTTCGTTTAGGTTATATCATTTGATAGCAATGTTCAGAGTTGGTTTGGCCAAGTACTTCTCTTTTTGCTCGCCTCTCAATATACTATTCACATTAGATCTTGTTCTTAGGGAATCACTTTGTTCCTTTTCTGTAAAGGCAACTACAAAGCCTGCCTGCCTGCATATATTTAAAGTACTAGGTTATGAATGACCTGGTCTCTAGGCAGAACTGCAGTATAGGAGGATATTCATGCACAAGAGAGTGCTAGCATTGAATAAATTATAATAGTTGCAGTTTTATTGTATTTGCCTCTTTTTTTGAAGCTTGACAGTTCTGTTGCACAGCATTCCTTTTTTTTTTTTTTTTTTTTTTTTTTTTTTTTTTTTTTTTTTTTTTTTTTTTTATATATATATCCTTGGGAAGTAGAGTAAAACTACACTTTTAAAATTCTTACTTGATTGTATTGATTCTAAAATGAATTTATGTGCTTAGGTGATTCTGGAGAAGAAATTGTGTTTGGAACTTCTGATGGTAAAGTGGGTCTAATCCAGATTACTGGTTCCAGTCCTGTGCATAAGTGGGAAATTGGAAATGAAAAGAAGAGAGGAGGTATTTGTCTCAGTCTCCTCATAATTAGTTTTCCAGCTTTGGTTAGGTATTATTGCAAGTATTATAATCAAGAGATCTTACTCATAGATATTTTGGATCTGCATTATAATTATTACAGTATATGATATTAATAGGAATAACGTCTCTTTTATTCTTTAAGTTTTAATCAATTCGTCTTGCTTTGGGTTTTCTGTTCATACTATTTCCAGTCTTTTAGTATAACTTTGTTATTATAGTATGATTTTTAAAGTGGCAATGTTAAAACAGAATACAAATTCATATATAATCCCTTGAGGTTTATGTTTTTTTGTGACTATCTTTAAATGCCAATCTGCCTGCTGAATTTTTCACGTGTGCAGTAGTCCCTAGGTCTTTTCAGAGGAAAGGCTTGCATCTTCCCTCCAAGACGCTTTTTTATGTTACGTCATTCTTAAGTTTTTTCTCTGAAGTTAGAGCAAAGATTCCCTTAAAAAGCTGCACAGTATGGTTTAACTGGTCTGAACATAGTAGAATACTTTCTGCACTTCAGTCTTGGTATGTTGTTGCTTCTGCAGCATGTATTAACCTTTACTCTTTTGAAAAGGAAAGGACCAGGAATGCTTTTCTTTTTTTTAGTGAATTTAATTATCTCTTGAAAGATAACATTAAACTTTCCTCTTAAAATGCATTAAGTATGGCCATACTGTTCCCTTGCAATACTTTCAATACCTGCAATACAAAATACTCTCCCTCTCTCCCTCTGTCTCCTCTCTGGTTGTCACAGACTGTGGTTCCACCATGTTTAGTGGTGATGGGTTTGTCACACTAAGATGTCATTGAGCCCTATAGACCTAATCCCGATCTGGCACAAGCCACAACCCTATTTCTGTCAAATTAGCCAGAATTTGTAGTAGTGTGTTGATCGCAGCTCTGTTTATGCTCTCAGAAACAAAGAATAGTACAGTAGAGTGGACAGGCAAATAGTTCATCTAGGAAGAAGTTTGGCATGGGAGGGTTAAATCCTTCACAAGCAAATTTGGGGGTTTTCAGAGGGGATATCCATACAGTGCTGTTCACCTGCGGTGTTGCTCACTGGAGAGGGCTCTTGGTGTTGACTTGGTTTTGGCTGCCATGAAATCACTTGGCATTTTTTTGACCTTTAGCTACAGATCAGAGACTTCAGCTCTCTCTGATGCGCTCAGCCAGAAATAGCATTTACAGGACTTCAAAAACTGGCCTAGAATTCTTTTTCTGTAGTTTAATGTGGCCTGTGTATGTATCATAAACAAAGATGAAGAAAGAGCTTTCCTTGTCTCTTCCATTAGGTATCTTATGTATTGATAGTTTTGACATTTTGGGAGATGGGGTTAAAGAATTACTCATTGGACGAGATGATGGTATGCTAGAAGTCTATAACTTTGAGAGTTCAGATGACCCTGTTCTTCTATATGATCATGTAAGTCCATATTCATTTTATTCTTCTTTGCTGGCAAAATGAATAAAATAAATCTGTATTTCAAAATTTGAAGCTTTTACAAGATTGGAAGTTACAGCTATAATGACATTAATCTTTTAAAAGAAATTGCTGCTGTCTGTAATGTTGACAGTACGAATTTCAAAGCGTTACACTAAGATTTGAGAAGCAGAAAGTGATGTGATCCTGATTTGAGCAAAAATCAAAATAGTGTGGCACCTGCATTGATGCCCTGTCTCTGCTAACTAACGAACCCTCTCCTGGGTGAAAGCTCAAGTGGGGCTTCATTGTGAAGCACCTGAGTGAAGAAACTAAACCCAGCTTGTGTATAATCTGTCTTTTGCATATGAAATAATCAATGTTAGCTGTCAGGATAACCCAGCTAAGCCCAGCTGTGGGCTTAGTTACCTTGATTATAAATTGCTAAAATTGTGGATTTAATTCATAGGGATTATTTCAGCTTTCAGTCAGACTGCTGATTATCCCTGGAAAAATATGGTTATATCAGTGTTTTATTTTAAGCCACCTTTTCCTACTCTATGTAGCAAAGGCAGCATCAAAATGTATTAATTAAAACACCTTGATTTAGCTTTGATAGTCATCAGCTAGTTTACTTGCTTTTAGTGTCTAGATATTCTGCATCTATGTAGATATTTTGTGATGCAGGAAAAAAGGAAAAAAAAAGGAAAGGAAAAAAGGAAAAAAAAAACTAAAAAAATGCAAAACCAAACTTCTAAAATGGGTGCAGTGATATTTTCCTCTCTTTGAATGTATTTATTGAAGGCATTATCAGAGAGCATTGCGTCAATCCAAGGCGGCTGCGTAGGAAAAGATGGATATGATGAAATTTTAGCATGTACCTATTCAGGTAAGCTGTTTCTCATTCATTCAATAGAAGCTGGGTGTGGTGATGGGATAAAGATGTAAAGGAAAAACACATGTGCACCTCTGGCTTTCCAAAGGCAAACTCCAGTGTGGTATACAACAGGCTGGCTTTGGTAAATTTTGGTAGAAAAGAAAAATACTGCTCTGAACAGCAGAAGTTACATTTGAAGCCTGTCCGTGTAGGACTTGTGGGGATTTTTTTTTTTTAAATTCTTGCACTATTATTTGGCTTTCTTAGTCTTTGAAGTAGGTTTGGTTTAATTTAGTGAGGTAATTCCAGAAGTCCAAACACCTAAGTCTACATACCATACCCGGGGTGTCAAAGTATAAACTAGTATATGTATTTTTTAAAGCTAAATGCCATTAAGAAAACAAAAAAGATTTTTTTTTAACTTCTACCAACAGCATTCTGTCTCAATACATACTACTCAATATGTAGTTTGCTATAAATAATTTTACAGCTTTTTTTTTTAGTGTTTTTAAATATAGTGCTGGTATTAGGAAAACTTCTGTCAGAAGAAGTAGGAGTGAATATTAAACACTCAGATAAAAATACTTATAAATGGATTTTTTGTTTAAACTGCTCTATGAAAAAGAATAAGTAATGCTTTTCAATTTGTAAATGTGGAATGACTACCAACCAGTAAAAATCTATTTTTAGTGTCTAGAGCCATCCATTTTTCGAATGTATCCTTCAAAAAAGGATAAAACTAGAGTTTGATTCTCCCTATCCAAAATCCAGAGCTAAAGTCACACCATACAGATGTAAAAGCTGGGTGTAGATTTTTATTTATAGCTTATTTGGAATATAAACTTTGTATATTGGTTTAGGGTGGCTGACGGGTCTGACTACAGAACCCATCTATAGAGAAGGTGGATCTGGTGAAGAGCTAAAACTAAGTCAAGAGATGCAAAGCAAGATTTCATCCTTAAGGTAATTTTTGTGAAAGTAGAAATCAATAATCTGCTGTTTCATGGTCCCTTCTGTCTTGTCTTCGGGTGATGTTGTCTTGATGCCATGTCTTGATGTCAGAGTTTCTTCAAGATACAATTCCTCATTTCTCTGTTGTTTTTATCTTCTAAATGATACAAGGGGAATAGTCACATATTATTAAAAATTATTCTTTATTTTTGGAGGGAAGAAAGTGTCCTTTCAGTGTCTCTTAGAAATTTCTTCAAGCACAGTGTGGTAAAGCCTGCATTTTCATATTAAGTAGTTTTTATTTTATCTTTGTGAAGTTATGTATGTGAAAAGGGACTTACTGGTCACATCTGATTGGAAACCAGTGGGCAGAAGATCAGAAACATGACAACTTTGCAAGTAGAATACTTAATTTCAAGGCTAGCTTTTACAGTTAACTTTTCTGAAGACTGTGTTTTCTCTTTTCTAGGAGTGAACTGGAAAGCTTACAGATAAAAGTACTTCAGGAACGTGAAAAATACCAGCAGTCTTCCCAGTCCAGTACTGCTGTTTCATCAGTGCCTGCGTTCAGTGTGAATGATAAGTTTACATTAAATAAGGATGATGCCAGCTACAGCCTCATCTTGGAGGTGCAGACAGCTATAGATAATGTCCTGGTACAGGTGAGAGCATGTGTTTTCGTGTTGGCTTTCATAGATCTTTAAATAAAAGTTAAAGCATGAGGAGACTTTCTGTTTAAAAAGACAAGCTATAAGCTGCTAAGTATGTGTTTGTTTTTAACTGTCTGAATTGTTAGGCAGCTGAAATGTGCAGTCTTGGGCTATTGGTGCATTTGTTCTACATGGTTGTTTTGCAATCCTCTGTACTGGAACATTCATTTTGAGAATGGTATGGGCCACTTCTGTGCAGTTGAACAAATTCAGTATTGGATTTTTATGTCGTTGGTGACAAGTATTTCTGCTAAGTAACACCATCTTAATTAGTTGCTGTTCTTAACATTCATTTCAGCTGTTGCAGTGTCTTTGATTATCAGAAGAATAGTGGTACTGAGTTAAACTTCTTCTGGGATATGCTGGGGGAGCAAAATTTGATCAGGAAGAATTTCTGTCTAGGTAAATTTGCCATACTAGAGTGGAGGGAACTACTATTTTTTTTTTTTTCTATTGCATATTTTTATGGCAAAGGACTTAATGAGAGAAAGGTTAAACTATACCAAGTTTGCAGTTCTGTGGTTTCTTCAGTTTTATTAGCTCAGCAAGGAATACTCAAATTGTTTTATCCAGGCCTGAATTTATTGTAGAGCTTGCTTTCGTATAAAGAAAAGGATTGAAGTTCTGAGGTAATGCCTGGTTTTGCCTTCTATTGCTAGAGAAGGCAAATAAAGCTTTTTTTTTTTTTTTTTTAAGTTAAAGCAGCCACGCAAGAGTTTGTGGCACCGTAAGAGAGAGATTGTCGTATTCCTCTGGAAAATAAACCTTATGAAATAAGTTGCATGTCTGTTAAGCTTTTACCTCTTTGCTATGAATAATGAAGCAACCATATTTTCTCACCATTATGAAAACTGATTGATTAGAGTTAGAAGATAAATGCATTAGAAGCTACTCAGGACTTAAAACTTTTTATTTTCCCTTCCGTATATGTTCTACAGAGTGATGTCCCAATAGACTTGCTGGATGTGGATAAAAATTCTGCTGTTGTTAGTTTTAGCAGCTGTGATTCTGAGGTAAGTGAAACAAAGAAAATAATGATACTTAAAGATTGCGTGATGGAAGAGCTTAATACTCTTTAATAAGAAAAAAAAAAAGAATTTGGATTGATGTATTTGCAGTATTAAATATATGGAGTTAAACTACTTATTTGGTGATTTTTGTTTTGTTTCACCTGTTTTATATTATTCTGCTATTTTTTTATTGTTCACAGCCAAATAGCAACTTTGTTCTTGCAACCTACCGATGCCAAGCAAACACTACAAGACTTGAACTTAAGGTAAAATGCCACAAAATACTTTCCACAGGAAATCATATGGTATGTGGCAATGTGTTGCTTAGGGATACAGAGATCTCCTGGATTCACTGGTTAACCTGAGCAAATGATGAGCCAACTTATTCTCATGTAGTATCTTTCTGCTGCTGCTTGTTCCCTGAGAAGTTTCTAGATTAAAGCACACATGCTTTGTGATTTTTTTTGTTTGTTTGTTTGCTTGCTTGCTTTTTTTTTTCCCACCAAATCCACATATTTCTGTGTTTACCACTGGGAAAATATGTGAAAACATGATGACTAAAGATAATCTTCAAAACACACATAGACTCTATCCAGTTCTATCTAGGCTTTGTCTTGATGTGCTCAACTATTACTGTAGTAAACACTGTAGAGTTTTATTTACTCTGGACTGTACTGAAGTCTGCTGAAATACAGATTATCTTTTTAAAAATTTGAACAGCCCCCAATTCCCTGAATTCTGGCAAATTAATCTTTTCCTTCTTGTTCTTGCTTGTGGATTCTGCTTCTATTTATGCAGGTTCGATCAATTGAAGGGCAATATGGGACACTTCAAGCATATGTAACTCCAAGAATTCAACCCAAAACCTGCCAAGTTCATCAATACCAGATTAAACCACTTTCACTTCATCAGAGAACTCACACTATCGACCATGACCGGTATTTACAAAAAAAAATCAATGCTTTTGTTTCTGATGTAGAGCAGTTGAAACGGTGTTTACTGTACAAGTTTAAGTAATCATGTGCAATTTAAGAACTTGAGCTGCCGTTCCATTTAATGGGTTTTCTGACAAAAAAAAAAAAAAAAAAAAGGCTATTGCCTTTATTTTATTGATTGGGCATTATGGTGCAGCCCTGTGTGTCTGTGGAGTTGAGGGTGTGACAGAAATGAGACTGTCCTGTGTGACACTGTCATTCTCATTTTCAGACTCAGCATCCCCCCGACCCCTTTGCTGTAATTCTTTCCTATTGCTTATTTAGCTGCTGAGTGACTTTTTCCCCATATCCCTCTTTGTTTTACCAAATTTTGACTGCCCTCTTAATCAGTATCTTATATTACCATCTGTTAATGGCATTTAAACTGAAGGATTGAATGAATGATACAAAATGTATTTGCTTGAAATGCAGAGGTGTTCTTTGTTTTGATATAAATGCTACCTGTCTGTGGTTTACAGAATGGAAGGCCTTTGAGGCTTTTAGTCGTATCTTTTTCTTTTGGCAGTTATTTACCTTTATCATAAATTTCAAGCTTAACAACTTGAAATAGGTATGTCTGAAACCTCCAAATGGTTCTTACCCGATTTTCACATACCTACTAGTAGGTAAAATTTGCACATACTCATAGGTTTTTGTCTTGAGTTATAGAAAACTAATCTGCAGTGTGTTACTACTTAGCAAGATCCTGGAGTTGGCCAGGGGTGGTTTTTATTTTGTTGTTGTTGTTGTTGTTTTTTGCAGGATGCTGATCAAAAAACAAGATGATTACATGGAATTTTTTATTTTTCCTTTTCATAGGGATAACCAGGGCACTGACAGTGTCACTCCTAGTAATTAATGGCAAGTTTTTATTTTCCTAATGTTGTAGACCTATGAATACACTGATGCTCAAAGGCCAGTTCAGTTTTGCTGAAATTCATTCCTGGGTTGTGTTTTGCTTGCCTGAAGTTCCTGAAAAGACTCCAGCTGGAGAGAGTATCACCTTTTATTTTCAGAACACCTTTCTGGGTACACAGCTTGAAAGTACTTACAGGTAAAATATAGTTCCTGAAGATGACTGGACTTTGCTGGGGTTGTCTGTTTTATTTCTGACCAGTCTGTGAGGCCTATCCTCATGTGCACATGCTAATATTTGCCTCTCCATCCCTCGCACTTCCTATTGCCAGTAAAAACTCCCAGTAGAGATAATGGAAAATTTTGCTTAAAAGGGGTTGACAAATATTACCCTGATTGAGTCCTGCACAGCAATGATATCATTCTTAACAATTAGAAAGTGGTTGACGTCCTTTGGGGGGGGATAGATGTGTTTTTTTTTTGTTTGTTTGGTTTTTTTTTTTCCCCCCTTCTGGTAATGAGGCTCGCCTTCCTGCTTGCCTTCCAGGTGTTAGAATCATAGATCTAAGAAAAATATTGGTATATTGAATGCCATCCAAAATCTTACTGGCGTAACCTTAATGCCATGCATCAAATAAGATAAAACGTCTTTAACTGTGTATGCTTGAAGATACCGCTTTGTATGAACTCCTGGAACAAATTCTGTTCCCGACAAGATTACACTGTGAATAGGAGAGGAGGGAGTAACATGGGTGTATTCAATCACCCAATATAAGAAGAATCATTATGACCAATATAGAGGTTGATTGATTCTTTGTTTTCTGATTTCATTATTAAACTACGGGTCTTACATTTTAAAGTGGGAAAATATCTGATGCATACATCTGTTTTAGGTTTGTCTGTTTGTTTAAAAGTTTCCTTCTTTTTATAGAAAAGGTGAGGGACTTTTTAAGTCTGACAATATATCTACCATATCCATCCTAAAAGATGTGCTTTCCAAAGAGGCTACTAAAAGGAAGATTAATCTTAATATATCATATGGTAAAATTTCTTTGCTGTTTTACTTCATATAAAATGAAGTCAGAGACTTCATTTTATATTTTTTAAAATGAAATGTATTACTCATTTGCTTGTTGTTCCTGTTTTTGATGCCCTGCTAGACATAAACGAAGAATCTGTGAGGTATACATTAAAGCTTATCCACCCCAAATTAGAGTATCAGCAGCTGCTGGCCAAGAAGGTTCACTTAATAGATCCTTTGAAAGTAAGTATTCTCTGGAGGCTTTTCACGTGGATTATGTTAGCAAATACCTGTATGGTTCGAGTCAGATATGTGCTTCAATGTTACCTCTTCTGTTCCCAAGACACACATAGTAGTTATGTTGGAGACGTGCATTTTAAAGTAAAACTCCTGTTCATACTAGTGAATAACACACAGAATCACTGATGTTTGTTGAGGGTGTTTAAATTGAACAGTGGACAGGGGCAGCTGATTCCTTCTTGCACTTAACTAGGTGTCCAAATTCCTGCTTAGTGGAAAAACTTCACTGCTAGTGAGCACACAGTATGTTGAATACTTTTGTTAAAGTGTATTGCTTAGGCGTCATTAGACAAACTTGAGAGATGCAAAATAACAGAGAATTCATTACTGCATGTTACATTTGTGCACAGGTAATGATGTTGGAGCTCTTGGTGTTTTGTGGTTGTCTTGGGGTTTTTTTTTGCATAACAAACCTTTAACTTTTTTGTGACACGGGTATCTAACTTATTAAGCAGCAGTAAAATATGATGAAAGCTGTTAGCTGTGAAGACTCAAAATGCATAATTACCTTCAGTCTAGAAGAGAACAGGCTTCCTGTACAGGATATAAGGGTCTATATTAATTCGATCTCATAGTAAAAGCTGTAAAAGTATGGTGAAAGCTTTGGGATTGACGCTGTAGAGGCTGAGCTGTGCAGTGAACCTGTTCTGGCAGCACTAGGAGCTCAGAGCTGTAATACGTAGGATTTTGAGAACTCTAGCGTATGAAGTGACAGGTAACATCTGGCATTAGAAAACCTAGAGAATAAGTCACTTCTGAATTAGCAAGAGTTATTTTGAAGAGCATTGTTTAATCCCTGAAGTGTTTTCTCCTGTCAGATCCAGGCTGCATTTTTGTTACTTTTATGTTCTTTTAATTTTCACAATCTAAAATGTCTTTGAGGAATTACAAGTCCATGAAGGAAATGTAGACTTCTTGCTCCCTAAGTACCGTAGCATTTTAGAAGAGTCGGATCAGCTACTTGAGGAATACAAGAAACAACCTGCGCATCTCGAAAGACTTTACGGTTTGTTGATCAACCCAACTTTTTTTTTTTCTAAATGCAGATTAATATTCAGAGAACACGTTGGACATGACTGAAATAGTTATGAACTTAGTAGCTGTGGCACTGAAATAATTTGATACAGGGGTACATTTGAGTGGCTTCAGGAGACTAATTAAGGGTCTAAGTATATCTGTCCATCTTCTCTTACAGCTAGCCTGTTACACAATATAAGTTACACAGTATTTTTGATCGTAGAATTCCAGAGTTAAAAGGTAATAGAACGTAGCACATGATGAAATTGGTTTTGCTACTACAAATTTTGAATAACTCGGCAAAGGTCTTCAAGAATCGTTCGCCTGAGAACTCCCAAAATTATCTGCCTTAAGCGTAGCACTGTGATTGTCTGGATTATTTGCAAGTGACTTTTGTACCTTCTATTTAATAGGCAGCTTTTTATATTTGGATGATCCTTGTCTTTATGAACACGATTAAGGAATGTATTCCAATTCTGGATGGTATTTATGAATATATCTAAGTTGAATGAGTGATTAAGTTCTGCCAAAGTAAAAAGCCTTAAAAAATAACAGACAAATATGCACAGGATGTGAAGGGATAATCTTTGATCTAATTAAGTGAAGGAAATTCTGTTGCATTTTCTGGTGGTCCTTCCCATATAGCTTTTAGCTCAGGTGCTAGGTTTAGTAATGAGTCATTTTTCCTACCTGTGGACCGGTCCTTTCTCCTGAGTGTTTCAGGTGTGGGTAACTCTAAGACTAATATATATATATGTGTGTGTGTGTGTGTGTATATATACATATATATATACACACACACACACACACACACAATATATATATATAATATATATACACATACATGTGTATGTGTGTGTGTATATATATATATACACACATGATGTCTAATGTCTGTATACATATACACACACCTTTTGGAATTAAGCTGAAATCTGGGATAAAGGGAGGGTATTTGGGATTTATTTAGAAGTAAATCATTGTTTAAAACATCAAGTTTAAAAACGGGCCTGTCTCTAAAAACAAAATTGACTGGAATAGTCTATAGATAGTCAAAAGTAGAGATATCTGATGGTTGAAAACAAGACAAGAATCTTGGAACTTTGCTTTTGCAGGTATGATCACAGATCTCTTCATAGATAAATTTAAATTTAAAGGCACCAACGTGAAAACAAAAGTTCCTCTTCTTCTGGAAATTCTGGATGGTTGTGATCAGGATGGACTGATTGCTTTTTTTGAGGCTGCAGCCTGATGTGCAAGTGACAAGGAAAGGACGCAGTGATTCCTTTTAGCTATTCTGTTTTTAACCAAGACAGTCACCTATCAAGTCCAATATATCAATTTGGGAAGGGAGGAAGTTTTTACTCTTCTTTTTACTCTTTTCATTTTCTTATTTATTGCCATGTTGAATACTGGTCAACTTTAGTTCATATAAACAATTGTACATGTGAAATGCACACATAGCTTACATATTCACAAATGTTCTTCATAGCTAAGGAGAGCTATAGAAGCAGATATTGAATA
This sequence comes from Nothocercus julius, assembly GCA_013398735.1. NCBI lineage: Eukaryota > Metazoa > Chordata > Aves > Tinamiformes > Tinamidae > Nothocercus > Nothocercus julius. The sequence goes on along the minus strand of VZSV01000269.1, from coordinate 634,867 downwards.
TCCCTTTTGCAGAAATGTATTTTCAGTACTATTAGAGACTATAAATGGGAATATTTTCCATTTATAGGAATGTATGAAGAAATTTATTTTCATGGACATAGCACACTTAGAAAAGAAAATCAGGTGTTTAAAGTGTGACTTGTGAGCCGTGCTGAGCACGAGGAACCACGCTGGCAGCTGCTTTGCTGTAACACGCATGCATAGGCGCGGCAGGGAGAAGTAGCTCTGCAATTTAGATTTACACACTTGCTCTAGCAGGTGCCCTGATGGCTTCTGGAGAAGGTGAGGTGTTTTGTAAATGTCCCCTGTGCTTCTCCTCCCTTGATTCTTTGTAACTCATTCCCCAGAGGTGTCCAGTTCTCTTTCCTGGAAACTCAGTGTACTCTTCACACTCTTTTATTACTTAAGACAGTAAAGGGTCTTTGGATGGAGATGTGTGTGTGTTTTTTATCTTGAGCAACCACAGTAAAGAAGTGATTATAGAGTCATTATGGTTGGAAAAGACCTTCAAGATCATCAAGTCCAACCGTGAGCCCATGGCCATCCTGCCCACTAAACCATGTCCCTATGTGTCTGTCTACACCTTTCTTTAACACTGCCAGGGACAGTGACTTCACTGCTTGCCTGGGCAGTCAGTGCTTGACTACTCTTTCCATGCAGAAATTCTTCCCGATGTCTAACCTGAACCTCCCCTGGCACAATGTGAGGCCATTTCCTCTTGTCCTACTGCTAGTTATTCTGGAGGACTGACCCCCGCTCCCTACAACCCCCTAAAAGCGGGACGCCAAACCCGGCCCCCCCGCCCTGGGCCACTCCAGCTTGGGGCCGCCCGGGCCCGGCCAGGGGGTT
>VZSV01000269.1:612190-633043 GCA_013398735.1 Nothocercus julius | reverse complement strand
CTGAGCTGCGGTGAGTGCCCCGGCGCTGTCGCGGCGCCGCCGGTGCCCCGGGCCCGGCGGCGCGGGCGCTGAGGCGGCTGCTCTTTCCCGCCAGACTCGCCGAGCATCATGGACATCTCCATCTCCTCTGAGGCCGAGGAGAGGGGCCCCAACGTGAACAACGTGCCCGACTACGCGTGCGACATCCACGGCTACCTGCGGGAGATGGAGGTAGGAGGGTGCCCTGGCAGGGGCCTCGGCTGCTGCCCACCGGCTGGAGCCGGGGGGAGGCAGGGCCCCCTGCCCTGCTTAGCACCCCCCGACTAGGGCAGCCAGCGCTGAGGCGCCCGCCTCCCCAGCTGCCCCTGTGCAAACTAAACCCTGTGCCTTACGCACCCTCCAGGTGAAGTGCAAGCCCAAAATGGGCTACATGAAGAAGCAGCCTGACATCACCAACAACATGCGGGCCATTCTTGTGGACTGGCTGGTGGAGGTCGGTGAGGAATACAAGTTACAGAATGAAACCCTGCACTTAGCCGTCAACTACATTGACAGATTTCTGTCTTCAATGTCTGTCCTGCGAGGAAAGCTCCAGCTCGTGGGTACCGCAGCCATGCTGCTCGCATCGTAAGTGGAGCTGGTTAACGGGAAATTCTGCCCGCTGGTCTCGTCCAGCTGGAAGTCTTCTCTTGCGGCTCTCTTGGCTTTTGCGTAGTCTGACTGCCTGGGGTGGCTTTGCACTAGGTAAAAAGCAGTTGTTATCCTCTCAAAAGTTTTGTAGCTTGGGTTGAATGCTGCAAACAAGGGACTAGGTATGTTTGTGGAGAGGCCTAGTGTGAGGAGTCATTATTTGCAGCTGCAAAAAGCTTTTGGCATGTGTTTGGAGATGTATGCTCAAAGATCTTGCTCACAACTGTTAAGTCTATTGTGTTTCCAGGAACTTCAGTAACTCCTGAGTCCCAAATTACTTAATAGTAAAGCTACTGAGTGTAAGTTTCTGTAACTTCAAAGTTATGCTGATCCAAGGCGTAGGGGACTGCAGGCAGCAAACTCCAGTAACAGGATGCAGCTACTCCACAAGCCAGAACTTGTACTTAACTGCTTTTTATTAAGTGTTGTCGTTTGCCTGGTTCTCTGCTACACAACAATTTGCTCATAACTTCTCTGTACTGCAGAAAGTTTGAAGAAATCTACCCTCCTGAGGTCGCAGAGTTTGTCTACATCACAGATGACACCTATACCAAGAAGCAAGTTCTAAGGATGGAGCACTTAATTTTGAAAGTTTTATCATTTGACTTGGCAGCTCCAACAATCAACCAGTTCCTTACCCAGTATTTCTTGCACGAACAGACAAGTGCAAAAGTTGAGAGCCTATCCATGGTAAGTAAGAATTAATAGTTGAATCTGTGTAACCTGGCAGTTATCTTATTAGTGCATTTTTTTTTTTTTTTTAACCAATAGAAAACCAGTGCAAGGTACTTCAGGGCAGGCTTTCCTGTCTCAGCCTCTGTAAAATCATTAAGGTATCTCTTTGGGAGAGGCCTGGGGAGCGCATCACAGCTGGTGCCCTGTGTGCCCCTCTGGGGTGGCACTCTGCCTCTGGAGAGCGACCCTTTTGTTGGCATGGATTATCTCGAACGGCTTTGCTGTCTGGTATTGGAGCTGGCTCAAGCATCAGTGCTTACTGGGAGCAGGCTGAGATTGATAAATTCAGGGTCTATTTCAGGATTGGATGCTTCCCCTGATACTTCCCCCTCTAAAATTAACATGTTCTCCCCCTAAAAGACACGTTGTTCCTTAAGTTTCCATGATCAAATTGTATAGGGATCAACACATAATTGTTGTAACTCATCAGACACTTGCATCTTGAATAGCTAGTATCTTGTCTGGGTGGACTCATCTACTGTGGTTTAGTTTGGCTGGAAAGGATGCAATTACCGAGCTATAAGTCTAGAAGCTACTTTCTTAACCCGAGCACAAACAGTGAACATCTTGGGCTTGTTCTGGATCTAGTCTGATGTTACTGTAAATCCCAAGTGTATGGCAGGTGGTGAAGCTAAGGGGAAGCAGTGGTCTCAGCAGGCGAAGGTCAGGCATGCCTGGACCCTTTCCTCAGTACCTCATGTGCCTCTGAGGCCAGAACTGTGACGCCTGAACAGCGCGCGTGGGGACGGGGTTATGCCGTGGCTAGCATGGACACTCCGAGGAGTGTTTCTTGGGTAGTCTCTGGGTTTTGTTGCTGCTGAGGACACCCAGAATTAGGTGGCAGTTCCATTTGTCAAGCCTTACTTTACTTCTTTATTTTCTCACTACACGTGTCCAATGCTGTTTCACTGATGGATAGGATTTGGAGATTAAGGTTGGGTCCTAGCGAAGCTGGGTTTTATTCTTTTTCCTTCTGGAAGGGGATAATTGTTTTTCTCTTGTCTTCCTTGCAGTATCTTGGGGAGCTGAGTCTAATAGATGCTGATCCTTATCTGAAATACCTGCCATCAGTTATTGCTGCTGCAGCATTTCATCTAGCAGGTTACACAATCACTGGACAAACTTGGGTATGTAGCAGTGAAATGGAGTCTTCAGTTCCCTTCACATCTATATATTTTATGCAGTTCTGCATCTTGTGGCCAAGGCTCCTCTTAGGGCTCAGGCTGCTGGAATTACAGCCCTTCCACACCAGGAGTTCGTTATTAGGGATTGTCCCTGCAGTATCTGAAAGAGAAGGATGGGGGGGAGCCTCTTCTTGGAAGGCAGAAGCATCTCCTGATGTGCTCTGTTCTTGTGATTCCCCTCAAAGCTGTTAGCAGGCCCCTTGTGATAGGGAGTGAGCGCTGGAGGTGAGGAATATTTCTAGTTTTTTGCCTCTTAAAAACTAGTTTTCAGGTTAATGAACTGCTAAAATCTGAGCACTGATTATTGAACTGCTTGATGCCCAAGGGAAACGTGCCCAAATGTTCCTCTTGCTTTTCTTTTCCTCAGCCTGAATCTTTGTGCAAAGTAACAGGCTACACCCTTGAAAACATTAAGCCTTGCCTCATGGACCTACACAAGACCTACCTCAAAGCAGCACAACACACGCAACAGTCAATAAGGGAAAAATACAAGAGTACAAAGTAAGTATCTGATAAATTAGTATTGAGTTACATACATTGAGTTGGATAAATGTGTAGTTACTACCCTGGGAGTTTTAGCTTGAGACGGGTCTTAAGTCAGACTAAACTAAGCAAATGGACATTGTGAGTGACAAGACTCTGATGATGTGTGTGTGGTGCTTTGTGGAGCAGTTTATGTTCACTGACACACCAGCTGTCATTGCCCTGGCCACTAGCTGTGCTGTGCTATAGTAACTGTGGTGAGTTTCCTGATGCTTGTGCAACCGGCAGTCAGGAGGCTGCCTCATGCTCCTCGAAAGCCGGAGTGGCTGACATGCTGCAGAGTGTTTTGCTGGCCTTGCTGTTAGTGAAAGGTGCTTTGTTGCAGTGCCTGTGCTGCTCTTTCCAGCACAGAGCGCTTGAGTAAGATTACAGCCTGCATGTTTTTCCTCCCCTCCTCTAGGTACCATGGAGTATCGCTCATTGACCCGCCAGAGACACTAAACTTATTGTAATAATCAAGAGACTGATCTTTTAAAAAGATGTATATTACCTTTGCAAGAAAATGATGTACAGTTTTAAACAAGGTTCAGAAATCTAGATATGATCATTTGGAATATTAATGCAGGTTTTGATGAGCTTAATTATGAAGTTAGTTTTATGTGGTTTTAATGTAAATCTTTTGTACATGCAATCTTGTTAAAATATTTAGCTGGACTTTTTTTATAAAAATGTTCTCTTCGAGCACAAAATTAACCATTCAGACCAAGTGCATGTCTGAGACTGCTTATCTAATTATAAACAGTAAAAATAGCAGTGCATTAAAATAGGGCTTTGCTCTTTCCAAGTGAGACTGACTTGGACTCCACAACAGTATTTGTAGCATTTTTCTACTGTCTAGTTCAAACTGAGGCTTAGCACAGACTCAAAATGTGGCTTAACAGCTATAATTTTTAAGGAACTGCACAGCTACGAGGAGAACACCTTGCTGAAGTGAGCTTGTGTGAGACTCTTCAGGATGTGCTAGATACTGGGAGCCTGGTTGTAGAAATGCAATGTACTGCCTGATCTCTGTTGGGTTAAAGGCTGAGTGATCTACTGCAGGGACCAGGCATTTCAAACTAGCCTGAGAGTCTGTCCTTGGTGCTTCCTCTATGTACAGAATGGTCTTGCCATAGGTACTTTCTAGTCAAAGTGTAAAACAGATACTAATTTAAGCCCATGGAGTTCCCACTAATGTATTATCTACCCCAAAAGCCCACCACTGTCCACTAAACTCATCAGTTTACTTGGCACTTTGCTGCAGTTCAGTCTTGCCACCAGAGTAATCTGCTGCTGTGTTGTCAAGAGGGAGGGAGGGTGGAAGGAATGCCTTTTGCGGGGACTGCGCAGTGTGGCTGTCGCTGTGCACATCCTTATCACTTCAGAAGGGCTCCTCTGCAGCATACAGCAAAGGTGTAACCAGCCCGTTTTAATTTTTCTTAGAATTTCTCTAAAACTGTTACCAAACTAGTGGCAAATAATCAGTGTTGGATCAAACAGACAGTTACCTTTGACATGTACAAAAGGAGTGATGTCCTGACCCTACTGTGCTTTGCCTGTAAATCAGTGAATGTATGGAAGTGGATTTTTAAATGGGCCATTTCCAAGTTGGCTAATAAACATCTTTACATCTGATGTTAGTGGTCTTGCTAGTACCTTAAAAACAGTGACAGTTGGTGGCATTGCCATCCTAAATTGGCACTCCTTCCTAAATCCCTGGAAGGACTGCCCTGCTGAACCTGTGCCACTCTAATGTGAAGTTAGTAGGGGGGTGCCTGATCAAAGATATAAACAGCACCAGCAGAATTGTATACCTACTGTCTGTGGGACAATTGGTGTGGGATATAAAAAGGGCAGCAGCAGCCCTCCAGCAAGCTGCTAAGCATGCATTTTGGTGAGAAAATTCACGTGTCAACTGAGTAGCTAAAAACTTGCTGTTCTGTCTGCATGCCTGCTGAACTCCAGTTCAGCCCTGCTCAGTCTGTGGTCTGAGTTTTCCACAAACCAACAGAGTTGCCGAACTCTAGGTTCAGTGGTATTGGCTTGTGAAGCAAAGACAAGAGTATGCAGCAGAGGACCTATCTTTTGGCAGATGTGAGCTTTTTGGGATGCACTTTGGCAGAAATGTTGTATGTATTCTAATGTGTAATGAAGAACTGTATCTTGTTAGTCTTCCTTGTTCTCCAGTAGCTCATTAGCTTGACTAATAGCTTGCCACTGGAAAGCTAAACCTGGTTTGACAGAAACTACACACTATCATGTCTGGTGCTTAGTCTTGGAAATGCTCTAACCTTACAGGGGAGTGGGTCTGAATATCCATTAACATGTGTGCCCTTGCCATACTTGCAACTGCAGCTGGTGACCTTGGCAGCTCTAATGAAAATGCTTCATGGCCACTGCCTACAGGCCTAGAGCCCATGGCTTTTCCTGGACAGCTGGGACTTGCCTTCTCCTTTTGGTGGTACAGACTGGGAACTTTAAATACTACTAAGTGCAAACGTAAGAGGAATAACTTAAAGAAAGCTTACAAATTACTTCCCCCAGAAAACAGCAAAAAGCCAGTACTCAGGTGAAAGGCTTTGGCTGCAGCAGTTGACTGTATTAACTTACAGCTTAATGAAATGTCTCCTTGCTCAGTTTTGGACAAAAGCATTGCTGCTGTTTCTATAGCATAGAGGATAATGCTGCCTTGCTCCCTAAGCTTTGCCTTCAGCCTATGGGGTCTGCTATAGCCTGTATAGCCTCATAAAGGCTCTGGCACTGGGCTAGCATCTTGGCCTGGTCTGGCTCTGTTCTTCCTGCTCTGCCCCCAGTTCTTGCCGCTGCAGGAAGCGGCAGCCTCTTCAGTTTCTACAGCTAGCAAGGGCCCTTTCTAGCTTTGCCCTGGAGCTTTGAACAAAATGGAAAAGTCTAGGCTGCACTGTACTACCATTTTGTCTATCCCGTGTAACTTCTGTATTACTTTTAAAAGAAACAATTTAGGGATGTAGGGTATGCACTATTAGGTGGGGAAATAACAGGATCCCTAAGTAAGAGGGGAGGGAAACAGTTGCCAGGAATACTGTTCTTCCTGAAGAAGGTGAAAGAAACTGAATCTTTACTCATTCCTGTACTGCTAATGGCCATTTCCAATGAGAAGAACTGACACTAAGAAAATCCATGGGTTTAGCTCCTGGAGGAACAGGATGTTTGTCCCTTTTGGAAAGGACACACCTTGATTAAAGCTGATAATTAGCAAGGAGTTACCCCTGTGCCAGTTCTAAAACCCCATTCTCAGACACAGTATTTATGACAGCAACCTCTTTCCTGTTCATATTTCATAAAATACTGAGGTCACATGTAAAATAATCCTACTTTACTCTTGTACATATGTGTGTGTTTCTGATTTGACTCAGTTTTCAAACAAAGCAGCTACACCATCTTGGAAACTTCTTTTCCTTTGCTTTGTTGCGCCTGATTTTAAATTTGGAGCATAATTCTTCAGTGCAAGAAGCATTCCTGTTTGTTGCATGTAATATTTAATTAAACTTTTTTTTTAAAAAAAAAAAAGCTGTATTGCTGAACTGTGAGTCATTTTCTCATTCAAGTTTTGCAGCCTCTTGTCTCCAGCCAGTTGCTTTTATAATATTTTAAGTATTTGTAGTTTTGCTCATTTTCTATAAAGCAATCTTAATGAAGGTAAAATATGGAAATGATACGGAAAGACTGTCTTAATCCGATCCTGCCATGGTATCTTTCAAGGTACGATAATAACTATGTTAATCAGAGAATCCTTCTCCTACCACTAAGCTAGAGCCATAATTCCTTCTATCAACTGACCTATTGCCTATACCTATCCTATACTGCCTAGTACTGTGATTTATACTCCTTTAAAAATTAAGTTGTTGCTAGGACTGTTTTGCTAAGATTGCTCTCTTGCCTGTTTGTACAACTCAAATAACTTGAGTCAGTTGAGCGAGATACTACCAGAAAATTTAACTTATACCGACACTCGATTTATTTCAAAATGTGTACAAATATGTAAAATATTTATGGAAGCACATCTGAGTTGGGATGGAAGTTATCTACAAAAATAAGGTCAGTAACAATAGACAAATTATGTATTGTACAGTGTTTCTGAAGGACAGGTGATCACTTTAATGAGCAACTCTCTTCTTTTTTCTCTTTTTGTTAAATGTTTTCTTACTTGTATTTTCTTGTTTCAAGTTGGCCTGTGTTCTGTGAGCAAATGACATTTTAAACAACATATTGAGGAACTTTATTTTAAAAGTTAGTTGATCTTTTGTACCACAGCAAACATCTACCATGCTGAGCACAAGCTCAAACTTGAATCTGAATGTTTACATGTGTTTAAAAATGTTTTAACTGAAGTTTCCATCGCTAATGGAGGACTAGAACACTAAGTCTTTTCTCTGAAAGATTAAATTTCAAGATTAGCTGTAACAGGCAGTCTCTGCAGCACCTTTTAAACAGCAACTGCTTCAAATACACTTTCATGCTCTTGGGCCTGTAGTAAGATTAAGACTAGTCAAATATTTTTAAGCCTCTCACACAGCTGCAGGTCAGACAAGACTACTGTTCTCAGAAAGGAGCCGACTATCATCCATTTAAACTTCCTCACTGCTCTCTCTGCAGCCGCCTTGATCACTGTAGTTCTGGGCTTGGCCTTGGTCTCCACACATGCTAGAGAGGGATGCCTTTGATAACAGCTGGTGCTTTCAGAAACTACTCATCTACTCCTTCCCACTTGTATTTTTGAAGTACCTTTACCTTGTTTTCCTTGGTGGAGCCTGTGGTTCCAGAATGACAACTTCTTCCTCTTCACTATCAGACAAGACAATAGGTTCATCTACAAACAAACAAAAAGATGAGTTCTGGGCAGACTTCTGTAGTTTTCTAAATAAATATTCAAAGTAGAAAGACAGATGCTCACTACTGCTAGTGCTGCTCTGAACTTTCATCTGGACGTTTCTTAAAAAGAAATGTTTTGTGTAGTATACTAACTAGGAAAGGAGTGTTTCAAAAAGTGGCTATGCTAGTTCCCCTTTCTTGATTGTTAACAAAGTGACTTTGTAAGTATCTGATATCGATATGAATATTCACCTTTCTCAGTTTCATTCGTAATGCTGGTATCCTCCATTTTAATTTTCTCCCATTCAAAAGCAGTAGCATCAGTTTCACCCTCCTCATCTGCAGTTTCTTCTCTCTCAGATTCTTCAAGGTCTCCCCATGCATTTTCTATTCCTTCCCCAATTTGGGCTGTCCCAGGGGTGTGCAGTATTGGTTGGGTAAAACTTCTAGTAGTTAAGAATAAGTCCCTGTTAGTTGGCAATCTGTTGGTATTTTAATGCAAAGTAGGTGGATTTTAAGCTGTGTCTTTTTTCCCTAAGCCTTTAAGGGGGAGGTAGAAGAGAATACTTTGGCTCTAAGGGGATTGACAGTTTTAATTCTTAACACTAACTAAACATGAACTAAATTACCTAAAGGCTGTTACTGGTTTTGGTAGTATGATGGTGATATTTCATCTGGAGGCTGTGAGGAATTCTGGCCATGTTTACCTTCTAAGTTTCCCTTCTAAGTGGTAGCGCAGGGGAAACCTTTCTCCTCACCCCTCCCACACACCACAATAAAAAAGATACACTTCAGAAGGAGGATCAGCCTTAGTGATGATTTCTTCCGCTTGTTCTTCCACATCCTTAGTATCAACAGCAACTCCCTCCATTTTGAAGGCAGTGATCTTTTGATTTGGTATAGATTCTGCAAAGCCAAATTTCCCACCTTCTTTCCTAGTCAATGAGAAATACTGTTTCAGGATGTTTTTCATTTACAAATTCTTTTTATTTTCAAGCTTAGCCATGATTAAAACAGTTACAAGGAAAATTTTTTGGTTTTTTTTTTTTTTGCTATTCATATTAAAGGCTGCTCCCTCCAACATGTTTCTTGAAAATGATCTCTTCCCCTCTTTCCCCAAACTCACCTAACTTTCTGATCATTCTCCAAAGCCTTTTGAATTAGTTCTGTTATTTCTGCAACCTTCACAGCTGATATTTTACTGCATCTCAGAACCTGTTTATAATACATATAACAACAGCAGGTTATAATTGTGAAAACAAGAAATTTGATCAAAACCATAATATACCACAGACAACAAACACATAAAATACACTAAGAACTCACATTAACAGGACTTTTCATTATCTACACTACAAGAAGTAGCTTAGATTTGAAAGAGTGGTCAAGGCAAAGATTTACCTGATCCTTTAACAGCATAATCCCACCACTGGACTGTATGGTGCAAATTTCATGGTGTTTATTCATGGCAATGACAAGGAGACCATCCATTACCCGTTCCTCTCTTTCACTTGGATCCACCAATAAGTAGGTCCTAGAATCAAGTTTACACATATAATGCAATAAGAAAAAAGAGAAATTTTAAAATAAAGTTCTTAAGCAAGAAAGTTACTGTCCTTAATAAGAATGGAGAAAAAAAAAAAAAAAAAAGGTTTAAATAGAAGTAATTATGAACATGCCTTTCCACCCCCAATCCATTTCTACATTGTCTGTTAGAGGTGCTGGTTACTTTTAAAATTGTGCAGTACATGTAAGTATCACCATCATTTCTCATTCCAGGTAAAGTATTTTAAAAAATAAGCCTATGGGTACAAATATTTTTAGGAATCTTTACATTGTTATTTTGTGCAGAACTACTAATAGGTTGTTTCTGTCAAAGGCTTAACAAAAAGCTTACCCTTCTTGGAAGAAGGCAAAACTGACACAAATAGGCATGTGATGGATACTCAAAGGGACAGGATCACGCTCCTCTGGGGTGTACTTTAAAAAGAATTAGTCCAGAAGAAAGTTATTTACAAAACATTTAATTTTAAAAGGATATACTTTATGCATAAGATATGTATAGATATATATTTGAAGGAATTTTTTTAAAAATAGCATAGAAAAAAGAGGCAAGTGAACTTCTAGTCATCCAAATATTAACAAAAAAATCTAATACTTCTTGTGTAGTTCCTTCTGATACTAATTACATAGGTAATTAATAGAGCCCATTCTTTCTTGTATTTCATCTGGTTGACATACTGCTCATGAATCAAAACACTCCATAAAATACTTCTCTCTTGCAATTAATACTCCCATATGCCTGAAGTTGATAAAACTATATGTTCAGCAGGCTCACTTACTTACTATTCCCTTGCATGTTCTGCAGCAAGGCCTTCATCCTAAGCAACAGGGATCTTGGAGTCCATCTACTTACAAGAACATTTATTTCTTCTCTCTCGGACAGAGGGGAACAAGTATGTGTAGTCCTATAGCACTTACTATAGACTGATATATAACTTACCACAGTTATTTCCTCTCCTTGCACAGATACATCTGGTCTGCGAAAATGACACAAAGCTACAATTCCCGCTATACTAGCAGCATCAATGATGTTCCCATCATGATTTAACAGGTGCAGGTCCACACGAATTTGCCAAACCTAGGGAAAAGTGCACGTAATGACTCAGGACTTGATAGCACGATTCCACAGAAGCTGTCATTACTGCAATGCTTTCAGTTTCTGAATCACCAAAACAAAGCGCTAGGGTATACTCATCAATTCATCAGTTCTTGGTTTAAGAAGTCATGATGAAAAGTCTTGGTATACCCAAAGATACATAGTGTGTGCTAGGTTTAAACACTGGTTAATTTTGACAGTTGCACAACAATGAAATATAGTTAAGACATTCATTCTGCAAAGAAATACTCCAAGGTGCTAACTGTTGCAAAAGGCCTACAGAGATGAGTAAATTAAAACACATGGCATGCAAACTCAGATGGGTACATCCTTATTACATTAGGCTAAAGTCAAAATTCTGAGTTTTCAAAACAAGGCAGTGACCACCTCAAAAAAACACATACACATCCTCTGGTATCTGGAATCAGTAGCTTTCTGTACCTTTTCACCAGCAACAACACAGAGAGACTCCGTATCTATACACTTGGAGTTTCTCAGGCATCGTTCTATCAGCCTGTTCACTTTCACCAGCAGTTCAGATTGCCTGTTAAAACAAAATTGCCCGAGACTGTGTGTGATTAAACTGTATATTTACATGAACCCTAACAGTGGCTCTTATGTGGCCCCTCTTTTCAGCCTTTTAAGAAAGCAATGTACCTGCCAGGCTCAAAAGCGGGTGCTGCCATCGGGGAGAGCTCAAGATTGAAGAAAAGGATACCTTCCGTAGCCCGATTTGGCTTGGGGGGCACAAGTTCACATGAGACTTGTCCAAGAACCCTGCAGTGAGAGGGCAATAAACCTTCAGATCACAGAATTTAGTAAGAAAAAATATCCACCACTAAAAACATGGCAGATTCCCTTAAATATATATATATATATATGCATGCAAACATATTTCCATTTCACCTTTTATTTTGTACTTGTCATCTCCAATTTTCTACCGAGGCCCTTTCTCTCTCCTTTCTGCTCCAATTCATCACACAAATTCCTATTGCCCAACTGCTATCACTTCCAACCTTCAGCCCTGGGAATCGCTTCCCAACGACCCTCCTCCTGGGCCTCACGGTTCATTGTAAAGCCTCCTTCCCTGGGCAGGGAAGGTCAGGCCAGGTGCGGGGAGCGGCCTCCCGCGGCCACCAAGCCCTCATCCCGCCCCGGCTACCTGGTCTTGCCCAGCTCCACGATGCAGCTGCCGTACTCGGCGCCGAAGGAGATGCGCACGTTGCGGTAGTCGTAGCACTGCCGCCCGTCCAGGCGCTGCCGGAGAGACACGCACACGGTTACTGCGCCATCGCCGCCCGCAGGAAAGAAGCCCAGGGTCCCGCCGCCGCCCGCGGGGAGGGAAAGGAAAAGGGGAAGGGGAGCCTGGCACCTTGCGCTCCTGCACGGCGCGGAGGATGAAGCGCCGCTCGCAGTTGGACAGTGGCGTCTCCCTCATGGCGGCCGTTAACGCTGGCGCGAGCGAGCACAATCCGCTTCGGCGGCCGCGCGGCGCTGCGTCATCACGCGGCAGCCGTTGGACGGCAGGGCGCATGCGCGCGGCTGGCTGCGCCGGGCCGCCTGCAGCGCGAGAGGCGCCGTAACGGCGCGGGCGGCCGAGGCGCAGCGCAGCCGCTTCGCGTGCGGCTCCGCGGCCGAAGAGCGGCATCAGTCTCCAGAGCTTCGAGCGAGCCCAGCTTCTCAGAGAAACCTGTTTGTTCCCGGGGGCCCAGCCTGCTCAGTGAAGGTGCCTGATAGAGTGACTGATTTCAGCGTCATGTTCTGTGTTCATAAGCTCGTCCTCTGGAGAATTTGCACGTTAAATCAATCTCTGCCAGTCTACAGTTTGTTTGGTATCACTAGCCTCACTTCAAATGAGTGCAGGAAACTTTCTGGTGCTTCTGTAAGTCATCCCAATGTTTTTAAGCTTTAACTTTGGTAAGAGTTAAGGCATGGAGGCCTCTGGGGGTGAAATTTGCATCCAGCTGGACTGAAATGGTCATAAAGTAGTGAAATACCTTGCAATGGGAATATAAACAAAGCAGTATTTAGCAGGTGAGGAAGTTTTAGTCATGGTTTGGAGACCTGTATCACAAGTGACGGTCCAGGTGGCTTTGGAAGGGGTTATTGTCGTGTCTGTGAGTCTCAATGTGTTTTTCTAGTGACTGAGTCATAGAATCATTATGGCTGGAAAAGACTTTTGAGATCATCGAGTCCAACCATAAGCCCCGTACCATCTTGTCAGTTAAACCATGTCCCTAAGCACCTCATCTACACGTTTCTTGAACACTGCCAGGGACAGCAACTTCAACATGTTCCTGGGCAGCCCGTTCCAATGCTTTACCTCTCTTTCCTTGTAGAAATTATTCCTGTTGCCTAATCTGAATCTCCCCTGGTGCAACTTGAGGCCATTTCCTCTTGTACTAAAGGACAATTACTCCCTTCCCTGAAAGTTTCCATATTCAAATTACCTTAGATTAACTTCTATCTAAACAGCAATTGCAACAAGCTATTCACTTATTCTTTCCATTGTGTAAAAAGACCATGAGAATTTGTGAAAAGAGTCCTCTTGTTCATGAAATTGTATGGAATTAAAAGAATGCATTTCTTATTTTCATTGGTAACACAGATGCAGTGCCCAGTCTTCAAGATAGGCAGAATACTGAAGAGGCCAGAGAAGAGTAGTCTGCAGAAAACAGCTAAGCTGGCAACAGTAATAAGGTAAGCAGCGTTACAAATGTATCAAAAGTATTAAGTACAACCAACTTCCCTTGAAGAACAATTCCTCTTGTTCAGAAATCTCCTTTAAGTTAAAACTCAAGGCCTCTACAATGTCTTTTATGTTTCGTTTGTGTTGAAACAAAAAAATCTGTTACGTATAGTCTTCTGTAGATTGTTGAAATATCTTCATTATGCTTTTTTTAAAGCTTGTTAACATATTTTACAAGATTTAACAGCTGTTTACTCTGAACAAACAAATGAGTCATATTCAGAAACTTGCAGATGGTACCAAATGAGGGTAAATGCTGTAAGATTGCCCACACTGATTTTGTATTTTCAGAAAATATATTTATTCTAAAAGAATACCAACAATGGATTATAATGGCCCTCATCTTGTAGAGACAAAGACAAGTAAATAGTTTTCCCAAATGATACTGCATGTAAAGCAACAGTAAGGTAGAAATTGGTTTAAAACTTGCAAACTTTAATCACAAATATGTTAAGATCTGGAACAAGACTCATACTCATCAACTGTCATCATGTTTATTTTGTTTTGTTTGTTTTTCTTTTAGATTTTGATATGTAGGTTTCACTTAGATTCTGGCGATCCTGCTTTTGTCATTCTTTGGTTAAATTCCGCAATGGCATTATTTTAATGAAGATTTGGGGGTAAAATTCTTGTTTTTAAGTTGTAGAAGAAAAACCCCTTCCACTGGGACCAAGCTTGCTCCTTATAAACAGACTTGTCCCTTAGTTCCACAGTGTTTTGGTTGATGCAACTTTTTACATGAAATGTAGAGTGTGGATACTAATCACTTGCCATCACTTAAGATATTATTTTGGATGGATTAATAACAGAGCTAATTTCTGAATTACATACAGTTGAGGGAATAATGAAGAGCTGGCATTTATTTTTTAAGTCATTGAATATAAATCCAACAGTTTGAATTGTTTCATTTACTATTAGCAGGAGGGTATAGCATGCAAACTTGGTAAGCACTGACAGAAATATATTGGTAAAATGAATAAGCTGAACAGCAGAAGTGGAAAACTTCTGAAAGAGGTTGTATATGTAGGCTTTGTATTTTGAATGGCTTTCTAATTTAAGCTGTTTCTGCCAAGTATGTTAGTGCAAATGCTTTTCTACAACACTGATCCATTCCTTTTGTTGCACTGTGGTCTGTATGTTGCATTCATAGAAATTCAATGAAGATGTGTGTGTTGGTTTGCTTGCTTGTTTTTTGCATATACAAGTAAATCTGAACTAAACACATAAATTACCTTTTTTACATCTTTTATGTGCTATCAGTTTGCATTTGTCAGTATACTTACTAGGAGTCCATTTTCATCTATGCTCTAAGTCTTAGCGTTTGTGGAAGCAGGATTGCAGAATATTTGTTGTTTTATAATTCAAAAAGAAAGGCGAAGTGTTTTTACATCCCAGTGAATAGAATTTGTTTGGTGGTGCATTTAAGTTACGTCTCTAACAAATAGGATAATCAGAACAATGTTGCATTATCCTTTTCTCACTCTCTCTCTGTGTTTTAGCGAAGGAGTCTAATGGTAGCATTACACAATATCATTATGATAAAAAATGTGAACTTCTGTTCCGCTAACCTATTAAGGGAAATGAGAGGAAGCTGGCTGGGCCACCACCTTCAAAGAGAGCTCTAGAGAAGCAGCTTTTTGGTATCATTTTTCCATTTACTGCATTATTGGGAATTTGTCTATAGTCATCACAAGTTCTCTCCATGGTAAATTGGGTTAGCTTTGCCACTACTTGTCACACTAACCCTCAGCAAAACAGAGTTTAATTTGTCTGAAAATAAAATGATTAAGCCCTATGGCTCGTCATAGAAGGATATCGGATTGGCCAGGCATGATCCCCCCTCATTTGGTAATCGATGCAGACGCCTGTAGTTTCTCTTGTCCTTGAAGGTAGAAGCAGCATTGTTTTTTTCCTGAATCCTCAGGAACTTTCCCTGAACACCATAACTTCTCAAATGTAATTAAGAGTGGCCTTGAAATGACTTGAGCCAGTTCCATCAGCACTTACGGCTGCATCTCATCATGGCTAGATTATTTTCCTGATGCTACATATGCCTGTTTTGGCTCTACATTCAAATTAAAGGTTCATCCAATAAATCCATGGAAACAGTGAGGTTGCATAGGTTTCACTAGAGACCTAATCCGGCACACAAACTTTATTAGTGGTCATGATATGCAAGAAGGAGAGATCCCAATTTGAATTACACAATCTTTATTCAGTTTGGAAAGCTATTTGCTTAGAAGATGGAAAAAATATCTTTCTGTGGTGCATTTAGTGTGAAAAATAGTAGGACGTGGTGAATGTGAAACCTTACTGTGCCATTTTGTCAGCTTATAATAACATACAAGGTGCACTGAAAATGTTACCATCTTTTTCTGGATTGGAAAAACACAAGCTTTTACTGAAGACTGTATGGACCATACAGGCTGAAGGCATAAAGGCTCCAAACATAAGACTAGGACTTCACACAGGGGGGTTTTCTGCAGAGGTCATATCTTGCCTGATTAAAATGTTTTGTGCTGAGCTGCCCCTTCATCTCCCTCTGCGCTCTGCCATCAGTAGTGCCCTTGCATTCTGTGTTCTGCAGCATTCTGCAGGCTTAAACTGGCCTCTGGCCATTGACATGATCAATTCAGGGTCATGACTTCTGGTTTACATCGGTGTAAAGGAGCAGAGCCTTGTGCCCCTGTTGGGCAGGCCAGGGCCCAGTGCCCTTTTGACAGAGGTGAGTGACTGGGTTGTTGTGGAGTTACAGTCTGGTTGCTTAGCAAAGCAATAATTCCCTTGTAAAAGAATTTTTTATAATAGCTTGGATAAAATGATATTTTTAAAGGAGTTGCCAGTTTCATCCCCACTTTTACTAGGTTTTATTGTTCTGTCAGCAACTTTTCCTGAAGTTAGTTCTCATTATCTTCATTGCTGAGGAGACTCGTAAGGTAAACTCCTGCTTCTGAAGCTGTTTTTGTTCAAGATCAGTAAAATACACAGAGAATTTGGTGATGGACTTCAGGAGAAGCTGGGTGAGATTCCCATCAAGTCAGTAACTTAGGTCCCAAAGGAACCAAGTTGTGTGGGAGGGCTAGAAATGAGTTATTTCCTATGATTGGTGACATCTTCTTTGCACAAAGCTTACTTTGGAGATTTTGTACATGCACATGTGCTAGGAAGGATAAAGAATTTGATGCACAAATTAAGGATGCATAGAACCATATATCACTTGAAATTTGAAGCAGGCTACATGGGCAAATAAGGTCAAGGCAATAGGCTAATGAAATAGAAGTTGAGCTAATACACAATTACTGCAATGTTTCTGTACAGTAAAAGTCAGAGTTGTAATTGTAACCAAGTAATACATGTACACTGGGTTTTTGAAATGACAGAGGAAGGGAATGAGTGTATTATGCTGCCCAGTAAGTGAATAAATCACAGGCACTTAGGCTAACGCAGGAATCCTCCGAAAGAGGAACCTAATGACCTATCGTGCCCATGGAGATGCGTTCCTTCATTTGAGATCAATGTTCTGTAGGCTGAAATGCCCAAATTGGATTATCTTACCAAACTGAGCCATCAGACAAAATCACATCTGATGACTGACGAAAAAAACAAACTACATCAGAATCTTAGTATCTTGACTCTAAGCCGCCAGCAACCATATTTCATGACTTAATAAAAAATAATTAAAATTTGATCTTCTTTCTTCACAGTAAGCTTAAATATAATGTGCCCCATGCTGCTTTGCTGCTGGTCCCACTTTCCAGTGTCTCCAGTATACACGTTTACATGTATGTGCACAACATGATGTATTCAATATTTTAGTATGGAGATTTGGGAAGAAAAGCTCTACATAAATGTAAAAAAAATATTTTTAATAGCTTGGTTTTACAAGAGTTGCTGAAGCTTAGAAACAAACACAGTCCTGCCAGAGGGGATGGAGTAGGTGGGTAATCACTGTGAGCAGCACAGCCTATGGAAATAAAACTTGATCAGTCCAGGCTGCTTAACAGCTTGATGCAGTGAGGTCCTTTTGGCCTCGATCCAGAAAAACACTTAAACAAGCTCTGTATTTGAAGCACATCTGTGAGGGGCTTTGTCCCTTACTGGTTTGAAGGAACGTGCTTCAGCTTGAGTGTCTAAAATTTGGTAGGGTAGTTTCCTAATTTAGACATCCCAATAATTTTATTCCCTGAAAGACGCTCTGAATCATAGGCAAACCATCCAAGTATCAGATTTAAACAAGTTGTTAATGAGTTCTAGTCCATCTGCTCTCTGGATGTTCATTTTATTATTAGCCAGAGGCTGGATTTCTGAGTTCATTCCAGAATATTCATACTGTTTCTGCCCATGTCATAGCATTCACATAAGCTCTTCTTTTTTATTTTTATTATAAAGGAAGTTTGTTTTCTCAAGAAAGAGTCCTGTTAGAGGTTCTAGTCCTGTTGGCGTTTTTGCATTCAGCCTTTCTGATCTCTAAGCCATCCTCTGGGAAAGCGGTGAAGTCTTTGCTGGGTGGGATTTTGGCAGGCAGGCAACAAAATTGCAGAAAAGAAACACCCTGTCTTCTTTTGATAGCTGAAATATTATTCTGTCATCATGTAATGGTACTTAATTAATCTATAGCTTAGATGCTCTGGCACAAGACTTAACCGGGAAGAGTCTCGCTTTCTCTAAGTTGTGCAATTTCTCTCTGTATGTCTTAGCCAGAGAGGTAAGCACTACAGTGTGTCGCTGTCGATAAGTGGGGTGGGGGGGCTTTGCTTTTATTGTCATGTTGACAACAGCTGCTGGTTTAAAAGAATCACATTAAGCCAAGAACCGTTAAAGTTAGTGTCAAAGGCTCCAAACATGCAAAAGCAATGTCTGGATTAAGATTTTTAGTGTTGTTTGAGATCTTCCAACCTGATAGAAGCATCTCCATGTTCAGAGAAGCGTGACACTTGTTTGTACTAAACAGGGAATTGAGTTTCCTTGCTGAATATTTCATCGTTTAAAAAAAAAAATAAAAAATGTTCATTAAGTAGAAACTAGTTTGCTTTCATGTTAAATGTTGCATAATTTCTGAGTGTAGGCAAAAATTATTTTTTAAGAAGCACTTTCTTGTATTCTGGTCTTGACTATTATTTGGCAGAGACATTACATTCATTATTGGATATTAAAATTGATACAGAATAAGTGGCTTGATACAAGAACTCAGGAGTTTGAGATTGAAATTAATATAGGTTTGAAAAATTAAAGTTTTCTACTGGAAAAGTAGACAAGAATGTTTACTGATACACGTTGTTGATCTTACTATTGTAAACACTTTACTATTCTTATAACACAGGGGAAATCCATAGTACTGAAAAGCCTGTAGGTCACAGCTGATCTATAAGTGATGATGGCACATTTATGGTGAGCAAAAATGTGGAATATTTTTCTCTTTTGAAACCAGGACTATTTTGAATAATTCCATCCATTTTCCCACAATCCACAGTCTGTCAGTCTCAAGTGCCAGACTACACTGCTGCCAATATAGGATGGATGGAAGAAATGTGTACAAGGTGCTGTGATAATCATGACCTGGATTTCTGCTGCCTATTAATTGAATCTGCGAAGACTTACAACTCCAGCAAATCAGTACCATTTCCATTCCCAGATCCTCCAAAACACCGTCATGACTCAGAGTAATAACTGACTGAATAAGTGCATTTGGTTACAAATAGAAGGAAAATCTGACTGTGCATGTATAGAATTGTCAGCTATAATAACATTAAGACAGCATGTATTGATGCAATTGCAGGACAGGTGGTTCAACCCCAGAAGAAGCAGGATAAAGAATAAATGATCACTAAATAAGAAGTGTTCTTTTTGAATATTTCTCTTGCTTATTCAGCCTGCAAGTATCTTTTGCAAACAAGAAATTAATCCTGACCACCTAATTACTTGAGACATTGGCAGTCATAATCTTTTTCAAGCACTTTTGTTGTTCTCTGTGATGACTTCTTTGTAGAAGTCAACCTTTGTACTAAAATATTTTAGTACAATCAGAAGGTGCATTTTAAACAAATATAGATATGCCTCTTCTGAGTAATTCTCTTAGAGTGGCTGTTTCTCTGTAGGGCCTTACTACTACTTTGTATGAAGAGTAAGGACTGGAAAAGGGTTCTAAAGGGTGAGAACCCTTCTATTGAATCTACTGAGGTTGTGTATTACATACGTCTTTGTATACAGTGTGTGAAATGCTTTGTGTTATATTTGTATGGGATTAAATAAAACACTTTGGGGGTAAAAGATGGTGAAATGCAACCTTAAGTAATTTCAGAATTCTGTTTTCATCATTAAAAAAAAGAGATGTTTTTTGCTGATTTTAAATGCAATTTTGTATTTGCAACTGGTTCCTAAAAGAGAGTCCTTGTTAAGATGCAAAGGCATATTTTGGAAGTATTGGCTCCCATGTATAACAGCTGTTTACAAGGCATTAGTGTCCTGGACAGCAGACTGTCTTTCACGGGCATTTAGATCAATATTCTGTGCATCTCAAAAGTGTGTTAATACTGTCGTGTTTCCCAAGATGCTAATTCTGAATTCCTCATGAAGAAAAACTGGTGAGAAAATACTGTTGTAAGTAGTTCAATTCCTCACTCCTACTAAACGCAAATTGGGAAGCTGGTAAATATTGTGCTTGAGGGGCTATAGACCAGGAAAGTATCTAGTGCTGGTGGATTATGGATGTGGGGCTTTTGTGCTTCTGTCAGATAATATTTTCTACAGTATTGGTGAAGATGTCAGAATGAGGCTTTGCTACTTCAGGAAAAGATGAATTACCATTTTCCCAAATTGCTTCAAATTGTATATTAAATATTATTATGAAGGTCAAATGAGTATAGAAAGTTCAGTGTAAAATGGTAGCTCAATACATAATTACCTTCTCAGCTCAAACTTGCTTCGAAGTATAGCTTGCATCGAAGCTATACTCAAATTTAAGAATTTGGAAGGTTTTATTCTAAAGAAAGTAGAATTCATCCATTTATTTGCCATATTTCTTGGGAGAGCAAGACACTTAGTACAGTCCTGACAAAATTAGGAATATATGCAGCAATCTTTATGTTCATTCTTTTAAATTTCAGTCCTAATGCTCATAACTCTGTGTTTGCTTTGGGAATGTGACTTTAGCTGAGATCAATGGCTTGAGGAAAGTGCACAGAGTGACACTCAAATGAACGCATGGAAGGTTTTCCATGAGGATCTCAGGAGCGGTTCGCTCGCTCGCCTGCAGCTCGAGCACACTGAGGGCCCTGGGGAGCGGGGTGAAGCCACGCGGCAGTATTTGTCGTGGCTTTCGTGTGGCGTGGGTCAAGCAGGCCAGGGTTTGAGCTCGCGTTCCTGCCCGACTCGTCCTACCTGGCCACTGCCCTCTCTCCCGCCCGGGTCCGGGGATCCGCTCCCCAGGCGAGCGCCCTTCTCTGCCGCGGGAGCCGCCGGGGCAGCCCCGGGCCCCCGACGGCGGC
>VZSV01000269.1:598971-611982 GCA_013398735.1 Nothocercus julius | reverse complement strand
GGGAGCTGCGCGCCCGCCGCCGCCGGACATGGAGTGGGAGCTCAACTTGCTGCTTTACCTGGCGCTCTTCCTGCTGCTGCTGCTGCTGCTCCTGCTGCTGCTGTGCCTGGTGCTCCGGCAGCTGAAGCGCTCGGCAGGCAGCGCTCCCGGGGCGCCGCGGCGCGGCCGACTGCCTCGACGAGAGCCCTGGGGCTTGTGCCGGGAGCAGGCGCTGTGACTGCCGCCCATCGCCCTCGCCTCGGGCCGCCCCGGCCCCACCGGCCGCCTGCAACGGCTCCAAGGCTCCTGCTGCCCGCGGGCATCTCCCACTCCCTCACCTTGGCTTCACCTGCGGCCAAGAAATTGAGGCGGCAGCAGAAGGTGAGCTTACCCAGCGCGTTTTGCTCACTAGCAAAATCAGGTAAAGCTCCCATCCTGTAAATGTAAAGCGCTTTGTGTGAGATTAGTTTGGATTTACTTTGGTGTACTCAAATCTAAGTTTGACTCAATTAGATCATTATTTTACAGGATTTACTCCCTATATATGACTAAAATACTAGTTAGGCTTAACTCGCAGTAGATGGGGACAGACTTGGCATTCTGCGCCTTCTGACTTCTTCAGTTCACCACTGTGGCTGTGGTCTGCCTCGACCTCAGCACAGAGCCCAGGCACCGCAGGGCCAGCCAGAAAGCCCCCATGGCTGCTCCTGCTGCTCCCTTCCACCCTGCGTCCAGGGACTGGGCACCATGAAGGAAGGGGTTTGGCCTGTGGGCCACCAGGAAACTTTTGCTTTCTCACAGTGTTGGCTTTTGCTTTCTCACAGTGTCAACTTTGATAGCTCTCCTATCATGGTGGCTTTGGAAACAAGGCTGTACATAAGTGAGCTCTGCCCTTGTGCATCACTATGAA
This sequence comes from Nothocercus julius, assembly GCA_013398735.1. Lineage (NCBI taxonomy): Eukaryota > Metazoa > Chordata > Aves > Tinamiformes > Tinamidae > Nothocercus > Nothocercus julius. Next base: position 611,093 of record VZSV01000269.1, on the reverse strand, counting down.
AGCAGGATTTTGAAGGGACTTTTGACTGCTTGAGTGGCATGTGGCCACCTCCCGGGTCTGCAAGGCATAGCAAACTGGCTCTGTAAAGCAGCGCTTCGCGATTGAGGCTACTGAGGCATGGGCTGGCAACCGTCAAAGAGACCAAACAAAGTACCGTGCATTTCCCTGGGGCCTGCGGGGACAAGGAGGCAAGGCTGGCATGGGTGTCTGCACCACGACAAGTGCACAGACAGTTTGGTCTGTATAGGAAGGATAAATGGAGAAGTTCTTAATGGATGCTAACAACTGGACAACAAGCTCAGTGAAGAAAAAATGTATTTTGGAAGCCTCGTAGAGCTGGTTTCTAAATGTGTGTGTGTGTTTTGTTTTTTTTTTTTAAAGATCTTATTAGATTACAGTTCCTGGAATCAGCCTGGCTGCTAGACGATCATGGTGTAGCTTTGCAGCAGAGCGTATTTAGAGGGCAGAGCACTGTGCTAATTCAAACAGTGTCTCCTAGTGTCCCGCCTGCCGTACTGAGATCTGCCCCGCATTTCTCCGTTGCAAGGCAGCGTGCTGCATGCACAATGCTCCTGGTTTCCCAGCTCTGTATGCCAGCTCCCAGCCCTTGTTCCGGTGAGTCTGGGCCCTCTCCCCATCCGCCCTGCGCCTTGCCCTTCTCCCAGTTCTCTTGCAGCTCACTACCAGGTGACTGGGCACGGACTTGTGGGACAAAGGTGAGGAGGACACTGTCTTCCTTGCTGCAAGGAAGACGCTGTCATGGGCATGGCTGATGGGAAGGGGCACGGTTGGGGCTGCTGCTCCCCATGTCCTTCCCAGCCTTTCCATGGGCTCTGGGGCTGCCCATGCCATGCCAGGGTGCCCTACATAGTGATAGGTTTCCTTTCTCTCCTTCGGGGAAAATGGCGGGGGAAGATAACTTCTGTCATCGGTTAGAAAGAAGTCTGGCTGATGGTTTTACTTGATTAATACAAATAACCGCAACAGTATGATGTATTGTGTGTGAACACACAGAGATTATCTACTGAGTTGACTTTGCACATAAATAGCCCTGAGGTATGTCAAATAATGGGAGTAGTTGGGATAGTTTTAATAGGTTTTAATAGTAGGAATCTTAAATGCATTTTAAAGTTTGATTTGCACAAGCAGTGCCTACTTATTGTATTGTGAAGAAATGGAGATTTAAAAAAAATTTTTTTTAAACAAATTTTCATAAATCTGGCTGGCAGGCAGGATATAGGCTGTACTAGCTTTATGTGGAAATTGGAAACTAATAGACCATTCACCTCTCACATAAATCGCATTTTAGTCAATGTGCAATGTGCAAAGCAACAAGAGGATCTTGCGTGCTCATGATGGGTGCAGGCACTGGTATCCCATCACTGGGCAGGGCTAAGCTCTTCTTTCTGTTCAGAAACCTAGTTCAGACACCTGGTTACTAGACTGTCGCTGGCAAAAGGAGGGAATGCAGATAAGTGCAACACAAAGGTTTTAGGGACCCATGAGGGGAGGATGACAATAGTTCAGTGTATATGCTTTTGGTAGCTGGCAGCTAAAGCGGGTCACAATAGCCCACGTATGCTCGAGGGGTATAAATACGGAAGGAGACTTACTTAGCAGAACCTGCAACGAGGCATAATGAGACAGAGGAAGTCTAACAGTAGGAGAAAGTGCTTGACGATGAGATATGTTACATTAAGAGAAAACCTCCCAAAGAAAACACAAGAAGCTCAATATTCGCATGTTGAAAATTACGTACAATGTACAAGAGGGAAGAAATCTATGCTTTTACAAAGGTGTATCAGCTGCTGAATTAGCTATTTTCTCATCTATAGATTAAAAGAACCTTAAACTCTGTGTATCAAATTTATTTCTAGTGAAGCCTGGGGAATTATGCCAGGAATGTCCTACTTTGGGAATTGGTAAATAATCTAAAATAAGTACAACATCCTGTTTCTCTGTTAGATGTTCAATTTGGTATGGATGTTCTGCTTGTGACAAACAGCAGCTCCAGATATGGTCGCAGCTGTGCAAGAGCAGCTTTAATTTCCTGGCATCCCTGAGAAGCTCACTGTTTCTTCTGCTTCCCTTCAGATGCGTTGCATCCCTCAAATTTTTTTTTTTGAAAATCCACCTATTTGGGGAGAGATATCAAAACTCTCGTTTTGAGGGCCCTTCGGGGGCTTTAACCAAACAGCCGATAAAGAAACAGCCTTGCTCCCCACTTTATAAGCACATCAGGCAATATCTCACCATATAATTCAGGTGGTTTCTTCCTTGTGCTTGGATTTGCTACAGCATTGGTGAAATGTGCTGTTTCTTTATCGGTGTTATTAAGATATCAGAATTTAATTATCTATGTGCCTGATAATATGGTGTAAATTGTAATTTTACAATTGATACCCTACTAACAGTAGAAAATTTAAAAGAAACCATGCCAGCTGTATTAATACTTTTGCACAAAGTGGTCAACAGTTACTGAGATTAAAAACAAAAAAGACTAATGTATTTCCAAAAATTCACTCCAGGGGTTTGCTGTATAGTATTTGCATATTAGAAAACAAGAAAGCTAGAAAGCACAGAATAATTTAGTTTCTTTCAAGTGCTTGTAAAAAAGAAATTGTCCATTGCTTCTGATGTTGAATCTGTCCCTTTTTAATAGTGTTTTAAGTACACAGTTAGTACTTCAAAGAAGCAATTTGGATTGTCCAAGTGGTTCTGCAGCTGCTGACCTGAGACACATAGTTATCTTAAAGGACACAAAGGACGAGAACTTAAAACCCGACTAGGATCATGCACACACATGCTGCTGTTCTGCACAGGATTCCTGAGCTCTTTTTCCAAGAGATCCCTGTTTGCGGCAGGACGGCTCTCGATGGTGCCCTGATGGCTTCTTCAGACAAGTTTAGCGACTCTGTGCTGCTGGCCTGTACTCTCCAGGCATTGTTTTCTCTCTCTGAGGATGATTGCTGTGCTTGGTCTAGGGCCTTTTACATGCCATGAATGCCATGTAACTGCAGACGTGTGATGCAAAATGCCATGTAACTGCAGATATGTGATGCATGGCCTTTTACATGCCATGAGTGCCATGTAACTGCAGATGTGTGATGCAAACTCCGCATGCTCGTTTGCATCGGGAAACACCCCCCTGCAGCCCTGGTGTTCACCAAGCGGCGGTATCCCTGCCTCACTGGCCCTGGGGATAAGCTCTGGGATAAGAGCCTACCAGGCTCTACTGGCTGCAGCTAGTGGGAAGGGAGCTGGGAACCTGCAGGACATGGAGAGGAGGAAACACAAGTGCTTCCATGAGGAAGCTGGTACTAGGGAGAGGGGAGGGGGAGCTTGTTTTTGTCATGACGGGAAGAGTGGTCCTGGAAAGGTTAAGACCAGTGGGATGCGGAGCTGGTGATGGCCTGAGTGGGATGAGTGCAGCCGGGGCACCTTGGGGCATGTCAGTGAGAGAGGCCAGCAGGCAGAGCAGGCCGGGAGCCCAAGGGGAGCATCAGGAGCAGCAGGAGGGGGACCAGTTTCATTGCATGTAGGTTCTGATGGGTAGAAAGGTGCGAAAGCCCTGGATGGTGAGGTGTGTCCAAAGAGGGGGAGAAATGTCTTGCAGGTTTTCTCTGATCAAATAATTTCCAAGGAAATAGTGAGTTTTTTTCAGTCTTGTCTCTGCCACAGGGTAAAGAGAGACTTCTCTTACTTGTGTTTGTCAAATTGAGCATGAGACAGAACCTGGGGCTATGTGAGGACTCGCTGCCTTGTCTTTCCCTGCCAAGGGGGAAGAGCCTCCTTGTGCGGCCTGGGCTCCTGTCCGGGGCATGGGAAGGGGCCCTGTGCACCTGTGTCCCGCAGTGGCACCCCTGTCAATCCGCAGGGGCTGCGGGTAGGGAGGTGGAAGGGTGGCTGTCCGACACTCCCCAGTCCCTCAGGAAGGGTTTCAGTGTCTGCTCAGGGGCTTTTCTGATGGCTCCCAGTGCAGCTTAGTACCCTTGTGCTGAGGGGAGGCGCGTGTCACCCTAGGGAAGATGGAGATGTTTTCTTTGGCTTTAAAACTGGGAGGAAAAAAACTCATGTCTTTATGGTTTTTCCATAAAGGTCTAATGAAATGATCTTGTCAAAGGAATGAATTGTGGTAATTTGTCAGTAGTTGAAATGAGGTAAACCACTTTGATGCTAAAAAGTAGAGTTTGGTTAAAACAGCTGTTTCAATTTCATAACCCTTATTTAGTACACTCTGCTTAAGTGATCAACTGAGTTATCTGTACCTGTTGCCCTGATTCAAGTGAATAATCACTGGAGGCTCTTCATTTGTCACAAGATTATGGATATTTAGCAGAGGAATTAGAAAGCTGCAATACATTGTTGTGCAAAGAATAAGCATGGAGGAGAAGATGATTCATCCCTGCACCATGCCGATTCGATATTCACGTAACTCACTGCAACTCAGCTGCGTTCAGTCACCTTATGCAAGACATCCGGTGTGCTCAGGCACCGCTCTTCACCCCTGTTCAGGGCTTTGCAAGCCCCTCTTGCTCTAATTCCTCAGATGGGAAAGTGAGACATGAGCTGGCTCTAGGTTGGCAGATAAATATTATATGTAAGCAGAAAAGTGTAGTGTTACTGCCAGGATACAAGGCAAGCTGTCCGCCGGCTCACACAGCGCTGCCACCAAAACGCTCCTCTGAAAAGGCTCCCAGAGGGATACCCTAATGCCAGCCTGGCAGAGCTGTATGCCTCTTCCTACCTGGCTTTCAGTTCAGGGAAGATGCAGAAATTTTTCCCCATCCTGTTGCTATATGAAAGCCAGGTGAAACTTGATGTGGGAGAAAAGAGCATTCACCATGCGACAGGCTTGTTTTGTAATGCAGGCGCCTGGTACTCAGAGTTGCACTGAGGAAGCCCTTAGTGAGCCTACAAGAAGTTGCCCCCCCGGCAGCAGGTTACTAGCTTTTGGAGACAGCACCAAGCCTGCAAACAAGCTCCCTCTTCAGCCTCCCCTTTCTGCCACCAACACTATCAGTCAAGGCAGGCTCTGTAAACACCCTAAGGTGAAAACACTTTAAAAGGTGAAAGCGTGAACAAAATACTAATGGCAGGAAGGTAGAGCTCTTTGAGATGAGAAGCTTCATATCAAATTGATCTGTTTGCTTATCTTGGCCTGCAATTCTGCTAAATGAAATAATGCCTGGGCACTTTTGTAGAAAAGATTTCAACTTTTCAACTTAAAGGCATAATTTCATATCTGTGCAACACTAATTTAAGAAGAAATTATATTCATATTAATTTCTTTTTATCTGATGTCTTCAGTATATTTCAGTTCTTCAGACATACTCACTGCCTGACCTGAGCTCTCGTTCATTGTTGAAAGTTGTTTTGCTGATCACATTTATGAGTGTCAAATTAAAAAGGATTTGCTTGACTGAAACCTGCCTAGACTAAATAGACATTTCACACTTGTGAAAATCTTCTACGTTATCTTTTCAAGTCCGTATCTGAATTCTAGAGCCTACTGAAGCTGTTGCAGTAGAATAAACCAAGTGCTTTTATGAATTATGTTGATTTTAGTTGCCCTCTGTGCTGAAGTAACAAGACTTAGCTATAGACTTTACTATTTCCTCCTTATTTGTTCATCTTTCACCTACTTGCTGTAGGATTTATTGGTGTCTAATTTCTGCGGCATGAAATGTGTTTCCTCATTTTGTGAAATATAATCCAAATTTACATTTAAAGTCTTGTTAATAACAAAGAATCAACAGCACGGAACCTTTCCAGTGTATTCAAATGCACTTATATAAGGCCTATTTCCAGCTCAGGATCTTGCTTGTTTTAAAGACAAACTCTTAGCGTGAGCTATCTATCAGTAAGAAGTGTTTGTCTTCATAGTATCAGGAACCTGCTAATGGTTTTATACCCAAAAGAGGTAGAGCTAGAGGGAAATCTGCCTACAGATGTTGAGAAATCTCAATAAATAAACCACTCTGGGATCAAATACGAGGGTGCTGTGGTGATATTATAGGTAAGCAGCCCTTTTCTTTTTTCCCCAGCAGCAGAGCTGTCAGTTTTAACTTTCCACAGAGAGCAGCAAATGGACTTTGACAGTGTATTTCTGAGTGTGAGCTGTAATTCAAACACATATGGATGGCTCCACCTGGACTTTTTTGACTCTCTGAAGTGAGAGAAAGCGAGGCAAATAGGAAATGTGAGGGAAGAAAAACAAGTGAAGCGGGGTACCTGCCTGACTGCCTGGTGGCTTTTTTTGAATTGTTGGAATAAAAATTTTGCCTGTCAGGATTTTCACGGAATTTTATGTATCACCCCTGTTACTGCTTTACTTTATTGTAGCATTAATGCATGCACAGGAAAGATTTGAAAATATTTTTTTTTCTTTTTTTTTTTGGTCCCTCTCTCTCAGCCAATAGGTTCAATACCTGGGCCTCGCCACTAGATGTCTCATCTCAACCAACGCAGAGATGCATGCATTTTATTTTAACATCTTTAGAATAATCTGTGGGGTTTATTTATTTGTTTATTTTTCTTTTGTCAGTAAATATGCACACCAGGAAGGCAGCTTTCAGTGGCACTGTGGTCCCTCGGCAGCAAGAAGACAGAGCAGGGAGCCTGCGTCTTGCCAGCTGGGCTCTGCTTTTGCCTGTGCTGCACGTTGCCTGCGGGAGCTAGGCCAAGCGTTGCACCTTATCTTGCCTTGTTCTCCTTTGGGAAACGAGGATACGAGGGTTTCTGCATCTCAGGGCTCTCCTGAGAGTGCTCAATGCTGGTGTGTTCATCCAGGGCCTGAGGTGAGAAAGAGGTCTGGTTACAGGATCTCACTATGTATTTAGGGATAGTAAAAGCAAAGGACAGAGTTTTTTAGTTGCATTATGCCAGTTCATATCAGCTAAGTGGATTAATGTTTCCCTTCATCACTGGGCAGGAGACATGCACTCACAGAAAGTTTTTATTTCCTTCTCCCAGGTTTTTCAAATTCCCATTGAATTAAACCTCCAGCAAACAGAACTGATTTTCTGCTACTCCTCTTTTCCAAGAATAATTAATGGCCTAATCAGCTGAGGGAAACATCTTTCTGAACTTTCATTGTTTACACTTGGTGGTTATTTACTGCTGTCTCACAGGTTTGTGGTTGCTCCTAAATCCTATAAAACTCTGTTTTAAGTGCTGCGTAGAAGACAAGTGCCCTGCTACTACTGATGGGCTGTCCCCTCATACGCTCTCATGGGCCAGGTGTGTGTAGAGCGAGTACAAAGCGAAGTGATCTGCTCAAGTTGAAACTACAGCACAGCCAGAATCATAACCAAAGCTTCTGCCTCGCTTTCTCTTCTTTTCCACTAGGGGAGTCCAAATCCCCAGTCCTCAGGGATGTCAGCTGCATCTCCAAGCAAGACTGGGCAGCGTGGGAATCAAGGCTGGCCTTAGTGTAGTGCTGCAGAATTGCCCTACATGAGTTTTAGCAACCAGAGCCTGAGGCAAGGACTGCAGGCTGGCTAAGTGCGCACAGCTAGCTCTGTGGATGTAAAGCTTTGCTTGAATTCACATTGTTTGTTTTATCGATGATATTCCTGTGGTATGTCTTTCTGTAGAGATAGTTTCAGAGAAACCTGCACCTCTTCTGAGTAAAAGAAAGGTTTTTTTTGTTTGTTTGTTTTTTTTTTTTTTTTCTCCAGTAAGCTGGGCCCGGCTGCCTGATGCTGTAACCGCTCTGAACGCTCTTAACTCCTGTTAACCTTTCCTCATTGTAGTGGGGTCCCTTGAGAAAGCAGGAATCTAACAGAGCACCGCTGTGTAATGGGCTGCAGACTAGAAGTAATGAATCACTTGCAGGAAATTCTCTTTGCTGGAGCATAAACCAACATTTCTAGTCTCCAAAGCAATTCTCAAAGCACTTTGAGAAACAAAGCAAACTTCCCTGCTTCTTGCTCTGAACACATCCTTCAGCGGCCCCTTCATGCCAGCACGTACAGCATGAAGAGAATTTTATAAACTTTCTGTCAATATTTACAGTTTTACCCTGCCCGTTAGGCAGTAGCGCCCTCCCCTCCCATCTAACCTATTCCTTATGTTCAAAGGGTTGCTCTTCAAATCGTGTCTTGTACCTGCACCTGCGATGTGTGAGTGCTGCCAAAGCTCCTCTCAGCGGAGCTGGTAGTTGTGCCTGCTCATCGTGTAAGAGCTGAGCGAAATGGGGTGCTGAGAAACTGCAGTTCTCCAGCTCCCGGGCTGGAAAGCAACGGCTGCCTTGGATGTTAGTATTAATCAAAGCGTCAGGATGCAATTTCTCTTTTCTCACCACTCCATTTCACTTCTGACTTGTTGTTCCTCAAGTAATTTTCAAATAAATTTGAGTGTGAAACACATCTAAGGCTGATCTTCAGTTATAGTTTCATAATGAAGCTGTGACTACGGGCACTAGCATCTGCTCCCTGAAATTTCACAAGCCTGAAAATCTTCCTGGGCAAAAGTTTATGCCTTTTCCTTGCCTCCACAGCAGGCTTTTTAAAAATATTCTGCCTTTTTTTTTTCCTAAAGAGAAAATATTTGAACTAGGACATTGACTGTCCTTAGCCTTTTGGTATCACGCAAAGAGGACTCTAATGTCATTACAGTTACTCCTTTAGATAAATTGAAAGACTTTTCTTTCTCAGCAGCTACCTGGTAAGCAGCAGAAGAAAACTTTTCTTTAATATGTGCCTTGCCTTTTTTGTTCTGTGGTACACTTTGTGGTAGCCACGCTGTGTCATGTAACATCCCAGAAATGTTATTGCTAACAAATTGATGCATGATGCTTTTGGGCATGAGATAAGGACTCCCTCCAGAAACCGGCTTGATACAGTAGATCATCTATCTTTATCTTTTTGTTTTAAGCCTGGAGTTACTTGTCTTTCTGTGATAATAGCCTCTTGTTTTTGACAACAATTGCTACAGAGTGGGCTTTTGAAGGTAACTGCTTTTTTTTTTTTTTGGTTAATCTTTCATCCAACTGCTTCCTACCATGGCAGCAAATAGTCCTTGTCTAGGATTTCAGTCTTTGCGCGCTGAGATGACAACCCAGTCAAGAGTAGCTGTACTTTTCTTTGGGAGACAGCAAAACCTATGTTCTCCAAGAAGTAGAGAAGTGGTTGACAGGTGAAGCCTATGTTCATGACAGGATTTCATGCTGCTCTCCTGCCACCTCCTCCGTAGGATGATAGTGTTAATTCCCATGAAGGTGGATTTCAGGCTAGCCACACGCTCCCCAGCGTCTCACCTCCTCCAGTGGGACAGAGGTGCAGGAAGCAGGTCCTTGTGAGCGCTCCTGCTTCTGGGTTTTGTCACTGTGCCATTCTGGATATATCCGAGTAGTTTTTAACCCCTTTCCAGGAGGTTAGGCCAGGGAATTGCTGACCTCTGGCACAGCAGCAGTAGCTTATGTCTCTTCAGAGCAAGTTGCTGTGAACGCAGAGTGCATGCTCTGATTGATGCAATCCCATCTTGCCCACTGAAGAAATGCAAGATTGCTAACATAATCCATGCTTCTCACATTACCCTGGCTTTGTGGCTGCTAGACACGTCTCAGTTGCCTAACAAAGGGACATTCGACCTAAATATGATACTTCAGCTTTTCTTTACCCTTTAAAAGCATAACTTAGAGGCAAGGCCAGAATTTCACTCCATGTAGACAGGATCTGTGCCTTAAAGCAGATTTGACATTTGGAAAAGCATGACCCTGCTGGCAACTGAAATTGTTGTGTATGGTCAAGCTAAATACATCATGAGGCATTGTTGCTTTGTTTATCGTTTGTTGTTATTATTGTTGTTACTGATCCAGTTGTTCACGTCTCCGCACTTAACAAAGTTCAGAGCCAACCAAAAACAATAAAAAAAAAAACTGACAGGACTGTACCAAATTGGGAAGACTTTTATGTGGTTTGTGGGTGAATACTGTTGGACACTGGAGCAGCTAGCAGGAGCACGCTCACCACGGCTATGAAGGTCCTGCACCTGATGTCTGTAAACGTCTCCTAGTCCACCTTAAAACTTGCCACCAAGGGCAGTCCATACAATATACATTTCTCTCTTGCTGCAAGCTCAAGTCTTTCTCGGGCCCATTCTGGGTTTGCAGGTCCAGCTGTTCTTACCTATTCCCTTTGCATTCAAATACAGGCAAAGATCCATATTTAGTGAGGAGCAGGAGATTTTCAAACATCTGCTCTTGCAAAGTGGACTGGCAAATCTTTAACATAATTTTATTCTAATGCCTTTCAAGGCCTCCTTCCTCCATGAAGCTGTGCAAATACTCACTTGCTTAAGCAAACATTGACAGCATTTTAGTCTGACTAGAGTAATTTATACTCGTAACCTCATCCGTTGACAACAAGCAACAAGATTGCTGTGTTCTTCTCAGTTTAACCTTTCCGTTGCTTCAGCTAGTGTTTATATGTTTATCTTAAATCGTGGTTTTTTTTTTTTTTTTTTGGACCCCCTCCAGAGCAGGAAAGGACTGTGTTCTGATATCCAAGATTATCTCTTCCTTATCCTTCATGGATTAGATTGGCCACGCATTACCTCACATCTGGCTCGGGGTAGGACTGTGCACACAGAGAGTGGAGCAACAAGGTATTGCAAGTGTGAGCTCCTCAAAGGTGCACGAGAGGGAAATGAAGCTGGATATCTCAAAATGACACAGGGTGGGCTATTTCACCTCTCCTGTGGATGAAGTGCGTACGCAGAGATCCTTACTGCGCAACAAGTGGCCTGTGTTATTTTGGTCCCAAACCCACAGTCTGCAACACAATGTTTAAAGGGAGAAACATTATTGAAGACATGTCTTACCATTTGAGGATTTTCTTAAATTTGAGAGTGGTCCTAAATTAGTTAGGATATTAAATATGGCACAGGAAACATAAATCATATAGCCCGTGTGCCAGAAAAATCCATCTTCATAGTTTGAAAGCTACAAGAATAGAGCTAGGAGAAAACAAGCTTCTTTTCAATCTCTCCTTCCCTCCTTCCTTCCTTCCATGAAAATTCTGCTGTGTTTGTGTTAAGCTAGTAGCAACTATGTGGTGTCGGACTGCCCAGTTTAACCGATACTGGCTGCTAATTCTTGGCTTGCTGCAGCGGATGGAGGGCAGGGGAGAGGAGGATCCGCGTCTTTCTGAGGCAGCGCAGTTGCATTGCGGCCAGGCAGATACTATTTAATGGAGCACTTATTAGACAAAAATACATATTTTTCCAGATTATTCCAGGACTTATTTCATCATTCATGAAGCTTAACAGATATGCTTGAATTGCTCAGGGCAACCTTACCTATCTCTGTGTGCGCCATTTGCTATGGAAGGGAGATCCTATCGACACGTTTCAAAGTAAGGAGGACTGCAGTTTTCTTAGTTTCCAGGGAGGTTACTAATAGTCCACATGATACTAATAGAGCCCTTTTCAGCCTTCTTGCTGTCCAGTAACTTTTCCTTTCCTTATCACATGCCTGAGTCACCAACATGGTCTGAATTCCACTTGGCTGCGCTCACGCCTGTGGCTTTCCACGCTCTGCGCGGCATTCGTGTGCCTTGGAATTTTAGAGTGCATTAAAAATGAAGGATCCAGGTCCTATGCTTTCTTTTCTATTATTTCTTTTTTCTTTATTTTTGTTTTCCCTGGGCACCTGTGTGCACTTTCTCCAGATGGTAAAGCTCGAAACATGAACCCAGCGTGTCCAGTATAGGCTCTGGATATAATGTGCAAGGAGAAAATGACTTTGGCGTTTACAGCTGGAGATGGGTGTGCCTAAGCTGCCTTTGTGCTGAAACTCACAGCAACCCATTTGAACTTCCACACACACGCACAAAATTAAAACCATTTCATAGCCTTTTATATTTTCTTGAACACCCTGACTTTGCGGCCTATCTACTGTGCATTTCCCCATGTACATATTGAGCAATATTGAGCAGTTTTGCTATTAACAAATATATGTGTGTAGAATGTCGCTTAAAGGGATGGGATGCAAAGGAGACTTTAGCAAGGAAATCAGGACATTCTGGCAAACCACTTGGCCCCCAATCCTGTAAGCAGAGCCTCCTGGATCTCATGTTTTCCCTGAACTGTTTGTGAACATTGGGGGCAACGTGAAA
>VZSV01000269.1:585111-595852 GCA_013398735.1 Nothocercus julius | reverse complement strand
CCAAGACCTTTGCTGTTTTTTTTTTTTTTTTTTTTTTTCCAGGGCAAATGCAAATAAAGGTAATGAATGAATAAGCTCTGGTCAGCAGACTTTAAGTTGGCAAAATGAAGCTTCAGTAAATTTAGAGAGTTTTATTTTTTTGTCAAACTGTTTTTAAAATAGTTCTGTGTACGTACCCACTCTGTGTCTGTGTGCATCCATTCGCTATGTAGTTTATGTTCTGGCTGTTGATATCTCTGCTTAAGCTTCACGAAGTACGTGTATATTTCTTGTACGATGTCAGTTTAAAAGTTTAAACTGGGATCTCTGTCCCATCTTTAATGCCTACAAAAGCTTTCACTTTACTGGTAAACACTTAGAGGTCTCTACTTATCTAAGAAACACAAAGGGAATTGTGCATTTCTGGCGCTTGAGCTCCTGGGCTCATCTCGGTGTTCTCAAAATAGCATTCTTTTTCTGCTGGTCTGCCAACCTGCTGGAAAACATTCTCCATTTCCAATTCTCCCTGCACCATTTCCCTGTGCTTTCTTGGTAACAGGTGACTGATTTTAAAAAATGTGGTATGGGATACCAGCTCCTTTGTAACAGACACTGCGTTTCTCAGTAGTAGAGAGATGAGACCTGACTTTTCGTGCTGCAGCAGGATGAAAAGGGGTGGTTTTTCACATGTGTGAAATCTGCCTGGTAAGGACTTGCCGTGAGTGGGTTCGGAGCAAAAGTGATTGGGAGAGAGTCTAGGTCCGTACAAATGTGGTCCCTTGTTCCCTGATAATGAGTGCTTTGTATTTATCAGGACTAAACATAGGATCTTGTGGGTGGGAAACTTTTTTGTCTGCTTGGTAGGAAAACCAAGAAGGAACCTAGCTAAGTGGCTACTGTTGTTTATGCAGATAGGGCTGTTGCCAGGATATGTGGCCACATGACATCAAGCTATGAAGCAACGTTGTCTAGTGGGAGAAGCTGTCATAGCTTTGAGATACTGGTTAGAAAAAAATTCAGCTGATGAGACAAATTTTTCTCTCCTTCCACAAATATGCCTACAAATTTCTGCCGAGGCAGGAGAAGCAAAAAGAACAAGCAGAAAACATTAATTTTATCATTTGGAGAGACATGAGTTTTAAAATTATAGAATCACAGAATCATTATGGTTGGAAAAGACCTTAAGATCATCAAGTTCAAACATAAGCCCTTCAACACCATGCCTGCCAAGTCCCTAAGCGCCTCATCTACATGTTTCTTGAACACTGCCAGGGACGGTGACTCCACCACTTCCCTGGGCAGCCCGTTCCAATGCTTCATGACCCTTTCTGTGTAGGAGTTCTTCCTAATGTCTAATCTGAACCTCCCCAGTCAACACTGCTTAGAAGGGAATCCCTGGAATGTAGCAGTGCCTTCTTATGTCAAGGAAGCGCTCTCAGGTCACAGCTGCCAGAATAATCTCATGATTTGTTTGTCAAGCCTAATGTACGTTGAGGTTTTCCACAAGATGCTTTGGAAATGAGAATTATGGAAGAGTTTTTCTCAGTTAACAAAAGTAAGAAGGATGATGTGAAGTGGCTTTTAATGGAATATTTAGTGTTTAAACAAAGTTTAGACTTAGAGCTATTCTCTATGAGATCTGTTGACCAGAGGGTTGTTTCAATGGGAGAATTGTGGGTTTTTTTTTTCCATAACATTAGTTTTTACAAGCCAATAAAGAGACAAAACACTGGGAAATATCCTCTTTGAAACAATCTTTTCCTGACTGGCAGAGTAAGGAGCATGCGGGGAGAAGGAAAATAGAGACTTTTAAGTCTTTATTTTCTGTTTTACCAAACTAAATTCTGTTTTGTAAATTTGCTTCCCAAATCCTGGAGGTTTCTTTATGATAGCCTTTGGAATTACCTAGGAAAAAATCAGTAACCACATATTGCTGTGCTATAACTTGAAAAATTGCCCAGGAACTTGCTTGTAATGGGAAAAACAGAACACTCGGAGAATTGTCAAATCTCTCAAGTATGCTGGATATTGGAAAGCATCTACTAGAAATAAACATGTTGTTGCTCTTAAACACCATCCTCCTCTGTGTTCTGAAACTTGGGGATTGAGGCAAACCGAGCCCGTGGCTGCTGCTGCTGCGATGGGAAGGTCGGAGCAGGCGGGTCCGTAACCTGCAGGGGTGCGAGCTACGGCAGTGCTTCATTGCCCGTCTGCTCGGCGCCTGCCAGCGATGTTCCCTGCTGCTCTCCTGGCTGACCTGCCTGCACGAGCGCTTGGCTTGAGGCAGAGGCGCTGGTGCTGAGCTCCCCACCTGCGGGAAAGGCCGCGCACAAAGGCCAGATGGCTTTGCTGCCTATGAAATAATCTGCCCTTGGCCCCTAGGGATGTCTTGGCACTTCCCTCTGTGCTCCGTGACCTAAGGGGAAGAATGTCCTGGTTCTCCAGCTTGCCACATCCTTACAGGAATGACTACAGGAAACCTTCCCCGCCCATGCGCCCGCCAGGAGTTAGAATAACCTCCCTCTTCCCAAGCTGAGGCTCTTTTCCCCCCGTGTCCGTTGCTCAGCATAAGATCTGAAATAGCAAAGTACCCATATGAGTGTAGCACAGTGGGTTCTTGAACTGTCATGGTTAAGTAAAGGCAAGTCTTTAAGGTGCTGAATATCCTTTTGACTGGACAAGAAACTCCCTAAAGAATCATGTTCCATGAAAACCTAATGGAATTGTTTTTGCTTGATCTTCTATCCTTATGTTTGAAGGGAAATTTCTTTTTTGGCTGCAAACTACTATGTGGAAGGTAGCTGAATTGCATGTTTAAGAAGGTTCTTATGCTAAAAATATCATGAAAAGTTGAAGCCCATTGTAAAGTTCAATAGGTCTCATTTCCAGTATCACAGGATGCTGAATCACTTGAGTAAAAGGTGCTTGTGCCAAAAGATATATGATGAAAAACCAAGTGGGAAAAATTTAACACAGGCTGAGAATCCAGTAAGTTTTTCTTGAGGAAAGGAAGTTTTTTTTTCTAATTTCTGAGCATGTCTTGGGTCTTTGTGCAGTTTTTCCAGCACGCATGCCCTGTCCAATTAGTTCCCCAAATGACTCAAATTATGTTTACTTATCCACTTTCATGCATTCAAACTTTAATGTTGTAAGTACCAACCCTGCAAATGGTTGTCATATAAAAACACTTAACTTAGCAGGTGTGCTGCTGAATGAAACCATACTAGTACCTTTCTAGCGAGAGCTATGTTTACATTCCCACAGAGAGCTATTTAGGCAGTCATTTGCAAGAAAAATATGGTAATACCTTTTGGATTTTGGATTCAAATTCTAGTCCGAGGTGACTTAGAGGACTGGAAGGTGCTGGTATCTTCAATCTCATGGCTTTGCTCCTTCTCCCACCTCCTTTTTCTTTTTCTTTTTCCCTAGTACACAAGAGGCACCGTGAAGGCCTTCTCTCCTTTTGATGCCAGAGCTGATGCAGAAGCCCTTCGTAAGGCCATGAAGGGAATGGGTAAGAATAATTTAATTTATGAAAAGCAAGAGACTCTCACTCTAGCTGGCCTTGGAAATGTCCTGTCTGAACTCTTTATTTTTTTCTGTATTAACAAGTGAGGATAGGACGTGTGGCTACATGCTGTGGAATCATAACCCCAGAAATGCAGAAGTCTCAGCATGTCCTAGCTCTGACTGTGCTGCTCGTAGGAGTGCTTATTTTTGGGTTAGCACAGGAGAGAAAAAGAAGGCTGTTTGTACATTCCCAATTGAAAAATGAATACTCCCCAGGCTTGTCTAAAGAAGAGGATTTACTGCACAGTAAGTTAGACTCTAAATTTACCAGACAAAACAGGAGAAAATTATGACAATAGAGCTAGATGCTCTGTGCTTTGAAAATGTGCGACAGCCAATCCTAGCCTGGAAAGGGATAAGCTGTGGCACAGGTACTGTTTATGATGGGCACCGACACACTGCATGAATGTAGACTCACAAGTGCTCTGTAAACTCGCAGTGTAGCTTCCCTGTATGAACATGCAGGAATTTACAAGAAAGGCTGCAAGAAAGTAGAGTGCAGGAAGGAAATGGAATACCCTTCAGCTCATCGAGAGATTAAGTGGAGCTAGTAAGATGTTGTGCTGTGAGGACTACTTTGAAAGCTATTATATATAAAAGGAGAGTAGCTCCATATTTCCATACTCTGGGGCATTTAGGGTCACTGAACTGAGTTTTGCTGGAGGAGGCAGAGTATTTATTCTAACATAAATCCCTTGGAGAGTCTGAAAGCGAAGCTCCTTTATAGAAATACAGACTGTGACTAAATGTTGTACCTGTTGCCTTGGGTGCTAGGAGCAGTGTCTGGAACAGGGCACTGAGAACAACACGTAGCTCCTCCAGTCACGGTTTTGCTACAGCATATTGCCAAGCCTGGCAGCACAGCTTGAGGTGTGACATTTGTTAGTTGAATACTTATGCTTTTTGTCAATAAATTGCTATTTCTAAAGCATTTTTTATTGCCATCTGAGTTTGTGCCAGCATTGTTTGTTTTAAGTTTGCTTTCCTTCTTTGTGATTCAGGGACTGATGAAGAAACAATTCTGAAGATTCTTACGAGCAGAAACAACAGTCAGCGCCAAGAAATTGCATCTGCCTTTAAAACCTTATTTGGCAGGGTGAGAAGAAAAATTACTTTCAAAATGAGCTGAATATGGCCTCTGATAATTACTTAAAACTGTGAGGAACATAAACGTATGAGTCCTTTGAAGAAAATGTAGCTATCTTTCCTTCTCACCCCTAATAATTCAGAATTGCTGGCTAGGTTAGAATATTCCATAGAGATTAGCACAATGATGTGTTGTGACTTTCTTTTTCCGTCTGTCATTCCAATAAATGTCTTAGGAGGTTTTGCAGTTTGTAGTTTCCTGTGTACCATGCTTCTAATATTGACCCCATCTTCAGTATGGAAGGAATTATCAAATCTTTTGATGCCACAAATTTGGTTTGCATGGTAATGTGGTAGTGGAAAAAGGATTTTCTGGTGCTTTGATTTC
Organism: Nothocercus julius; assembly: GCA_013398735.1. Classification (NCBI taxonomy): domain Eukaryota; kingdom Metazoa; phylum Chordata; class Aves; order Tinamiformes; family Tinamidae; genus Nothocercus; species Nothocercus julius. The sequence goes on along the minus strand of VZSV01000269.1, from coordinate 590,829 downwards.
TGTTAGATTTTCTAGCTATCTAATGTCATAGCAGAGAATGAAGGCAAGTATATGGTAGATAAAGGCAGAGAGTAGACTGAAGTAAAGAAGATTTGTTTCTCTCTTTGAGCATTGCTGTATCCTTTAACGTCTTATCTGGCTAACCTTTGTTTCAGTGGCAAGTGCAGCTAGCGAAGAGAGTTTAAAGGTTTTGTGCATATATATGTATGCAAATATACATATACATATATATGTATATATATATATATAAAAACAATCAAAACATACGCACCCTCTGTCTCTATTAGCATTAGCTACCTAACAAATCCAAATGACTGGAATTGGTAACAGCCATGCCAGTCTCCTTTCTTTTTTGACACATTCTCGTATTTGCTTATATGAGCTGTGAAGCAATTTTGTATATTTCTTTTTCTATTTTAAGCCTGTCATTCTACCTTTCTACCTTGCTGAACCTTTTTTTTTTTTTTTTTTTTTTTTTTTTTTTTTTTTTTCTCAAGCCTGCAGACCAAAATATGTCTCAGGTTTACCAAATGCTCACATCATACATAAACCCGTCTTTTTCCTCCTTATGCTTTGGGCTACATTTATTTCACTATAGGTTCTGGTTAAAATGAAAACCAGCCCTGTTTGCACTTTTTGATGCCTCTCCAGAGTGATCTGGTTTGTGAACATGAAGGACATCCATTTGAAACACTTAATCCTTGTTCGTTAAGGTTCTGTGTTTGTTCTGCATTAGGATCTTGTAGATGACCTGAAATCAGAGCTTTCTGGCAAATTTGAAACCTTGATGGTGTCTTTGATGAGACCTACATACATTTTTGATGCTCACGCACTGAAGCATGCCATCAAGGTAAGAGGATAGGACCAAGGGGTTGATGTGAATACGCTCTTTAAAATAACATTAGTTTTTGCGCTTGTTTTGTTTTCTATGAATAAGAACTTTCTGTTGGTAAGAGGAATGCTTGTACAAATCTTCTCTCTTTATAATTAAGAATGTTATACTAACACTCGCTGATCTAGTATGCTTTTTATTATTTACCCTAATAACTCATTAGCAGTATATTAGAGATCTCATCTGTATAATGTTTTATGTGAAATTATTTTAAGGAGAAACGCCAGTGTCACTGTAGATTTTAAATAAAAATTTCATAACATGGGACTTATTCCTTCTGATCTAGGTATTACAAGTTGAGGATGTGTATGGTTATTAAATCCTTTTTGCTCCTAAAGTGCAGTGCTGAAGTTCAGGATGCACTACATGTTTTGCTGTGAGCAACACAAGATTCATAGCTTTACAGCTGTATGCATGGACTACAAATTAATTGAAGGCATTTCATTAAAGTATGGTGGGTCTTGGCTGTCTCTTGCTGACCATGATTTAAGCTAGAGAGGTTTTTATACCTGATGATGTGCAATCCAACTTGATGTAAAGTTTTGTAAGCTTGTGTCCAGGAGCAAAATTATAAATGGGTTTTTAGTTTGAGTGCGTTCAAAACTGTCTCCAGTTATACAGTGGGAAGAATTGATAACCATGTTAATGTTACCTTTCTAACATCTCTCTTTATCTGAATCTATTTGATGCTTTTTTGAGGGGAAGGACAGGTAAACAGGCAATTTATGGCCTATATGTTTATTCAGTCTTCATTGTGTGTTCTTCCATATGTTCCTTCCTACTTTTTTCCTCTGTCACATCTGTCTGATCTCATCAGCCTGTGGAAATTCAGGAAGTGGGTGTCCCTGAATTGTTTGCAGAACCTATTGACTGCTGTAGGGGATGTTGAACTTGACATAGTGTAAGCTGGTGCTTGGTTGGGTGGTACTTATGCGTAAGATCCCAAGATGCTTGATGACAACCTGGTTAATGTGTAGGCTTTAGTCCTCATGAACCCATGACTCAGCAAGCAGTGTGTGGGAATTTTCTGTTATGTTTCTGTGTGATGTGGGAAGGGGAGATAGCACCTGACAAAGAAGCTCTGTTGACTAAAAGGAACAGAAAAACTCCAGACTCCTTTTGTTGACTTAAAAGCTGAAGCCTCACAGGGAAGTGATGGAACATAACTGATATAGGAGGGAAAATAAAGTTAATGAAACAAGAGTGTTTTTGTTATTGTCACTTAAAATGGTATTACACAAGATCATAGAATTCCAGAGAATGCAGAATGCATCTGTGCAGGAAAAGGTGTTGATACTAGCTGTAGCTCAGCTAAGGTGGGCAGCAACAGTAAAGAACCTGACAACAAGATTTCAGCGTGAGGTAACAACCCAGCTAAGAACTTGAAGTCGGTGTTGAAACTTGTGCTATCATTTTCCACAACTGCTGCCGCTTAGTCTCTGCGGTCCAGGTTTATGAGCTGCTTCTTGCTTGTGACTGTCTGTGGGAATGCTCGTCATCGTGTCGTTATTCTATCAAGGGATTTATACTTGCCCCCCTCACCCCAGGGAGCAGGGACCAACGAGAAAGTGCTGACTGAAATCCTTGCCTCCCGAACACCTGCGGAAGTGCGGAATATAAAGCAGGTTTATCTGCAAGGTAAAAGTTCACTTGAAAATAAACTTCTAGTTCTCCTTTCAATTCTCTCACTATAGTTTTGATGTTTATTTCAGATAGGGCTTATCTGTGAACCAAGGGGTGTTTCCAACAGCTGGGATTTTGTTCTGTTGGGCTGGAAAACCTCATACTCTAAGAAGCTAGGGTTTGGATTGTAAACTACAGTCCTTCTTTTACAACTCTGATTTGGAAGCAGAATTTGCTGTTTTGTGATATATAGTGATAAGAGAATTTTTAGTAATTATAAACTGGTACCATGTAAATGGAAGCAGTTTTTTGCTTCCTGCTGGGAACTGTGGTCAAATTCATTTGTGCTCAAGCAAGTACAACTTTTGGTTGGTTTGGTTGCCATGTTTCCAGATTTGAGCTGAAGCACAGAAATATCCATGCGTGGGGTTTCTCTCTGTGGTTTGTGGGGTGGTTGTTTGTAGTGGTTTTGAAGCCAGTGTTTAATTCAATGCACTTAGTTTCTATCTGTCCAGCTTTCTGCCAAACAAGAAATTGTCACGTCTGAAAAAGGTTCAAGACAAGACTTAGGGTCCCCAAAGGCAAAGCTTCTTGATGCTATTAGGTTTTGCAAGCAAAATGAAACTTCTCTGGGCTCCCGCTCATTGGGTTGCTGTATTTCAGCATAACAACAGATCTTTGTGCCCTTTAGTCCTTTTAGGAGTTCAGTCTGTTTGTGGCACACTTTTGTAATATTTTGAGTAATCAGCTCCTGTGTGAGCTTGGGAAGCTATTTTTTGCCACTGTTCTACAATAATGTAAATGGGAAAGTATATGTTTGGGTTATTAAAGCTGTGTCTGATAAATGATTCCACAAATGTAAAGAGGTTCTCATAAAACTACTCTGGAAGTCAGTAAGGTGATGAATAGGGTTGATGTTTTGCAGAATACGAGGCCAACTTGGAGGATAAGATCACAGGAGAAACATCTGGCCATTTTCAGAGACTGCTTGTGGTCCTGCTGCAGGTCAGTATCTACAAATGTGTGTAGGCGGGACACTGAAATGCTGGGCTGCAGCATGCTGTGTCTGCTGTGGTGTGCAGCTGATAAACTGAAATTATACATACTCCTGCTCACTACTACTTCTCTTCTTTCTTGTCTGACACTTCTTACTTACTGTCTTGGGATTCTGGACAGACTTGGTGACAGGCAGGATTGGTTCTGAAACTGAGTAACTTCCACTGAGGTGATAGGGCCAGTCTGGAGCTCTGTTAGAGGCCATTTCCATAGCGCTTGCCTGAGAAACTTCTGTGATGCTCCTGAGTGAGCATGGGCCCTGATGCTGTTGAAGGCATTGGGAGAACAAAGCCTTTATTTCATTATGCTATATGCGAGCAGAAGGGAAAAATGAGATTTGTTTTGGAGAAGCTGCAGCGTGGATGGATCTCTCTCAGCCACTCTTACAGGCTAAACATAACAGACAGTTGCTTTTTGATTCAGCTATCAGTGTAATGACTTCTACAAATTCTCTTTAGGCAAATAGAGATCCTGATGGCGGTGTTGATGAGGCTCTTGTTGAGCAGGATGCTCAGGTGGGTGATTTTATTTATATATATATATATATATATATATATATATATTTTTTTTTTTTTTCTCTCCTAGATGTCATTTTTACACAGTTTTGCAAAAAGAGTACACAAATGGAGCCCAAAATGTGAGAGAAGTTCTTGAGGTTTCCTTTTTAAAAAAAAAGTTGCTACATTTTTATATGTTCTAGACAAACATAGTGGTCAAATCTGAAACTGGCATCAAAATTTTGGGAACATTCAGATTTTAGTGCAAACCATGTCCTGTTTTGCTTATTACTTCATGAGATGCTTGAAAGGTGCAGTGGCTAAGTCAACAGAAGAGAGAGCTGTGGATGCTGAGACTTAAGATACTCGGAAACCCACTGCTGGAAAACACAGGGATGTTAGGAGTTCATTCCTTACTGATCCCTAAACCTGTGTTCCACACAGGGAAGGGAATTTCAGCAGTAAGCTGGTAGCCTCGATGCAGTATTGCGTTAGATTGTATTAGCTTTGTTTTCAGTTGTAGTCACCATTTCAGCAATTGGGTTACAGAACTTGTTTAATGAATGTTTCCTCTCAGCTATTTTGGATACCTTTAAGCTAGACATTGTTACTTGCAGATTGTCGTCTGAGATGAAAGGTAATATATAAATTGCTCAAAAAAGGTGAGACAGAGGAAAAGCAGAATACCAGATCAACCACGTAGCCGTTTACATTGAGGAAGGACTTGCCTGAGAAGAGTGCATGTGCTCTAAAATGGTTGAAATTTGTTATCAATCTAGTTTCGTATGGCTAAGAAATGAAAATTCCAAAACCCTTTTTCTGAGAGCATATAAATCCATCTGACTCTCCTTTTTGGAAAACTCCCTCCTTGGTCAGCTCAGCATGGTTGTCTCTTTGCCATGAGTCATCAAGTAATGAAGTTCTGCCTGTCTGATTTGCCAAAAAAAAAAAAAAAAAACAGGCAGTATTAGAAAGGAAGATGCTGTTTTTTTACTTTTTGCCTTATCCTCCTGTATTATCATGGTTCCAGAAGGCTCTACACTTACGGAAGAGACTTTGTGCACAGTAAATTTTAGGGCCTTTGGCAATATTATTAATCTAAATTTCAGAATATATCAATTTCACAATTGATTTCAGAATATATCAGTTATTACTTTCTGAAGTCATAACCATGGCTTGTATAGTAAATTTAATGCTCCTTAGAGTGAGCCAAGTGGAGCTTTTTTAATAGAGTGCATGAACACATAAGCAATACTGTTGTTTTAATCTCTTGAATTTACAACAGGTCTTGTTTAGGGCTGGGGAGCTAAAATGGGGAACAGATGAAGAAAAGTTCATCACCATCTTGGGAACCCGAAGCATTTCCCACTTAAGGAGGGGTAGGTTAAACATGGTTCAAGTATGGCTGAAATATAGCCTGCAATCTGTCCAGCTGGTGGTAGAAGCAGTACTAAAGCTGTTTCTGCTACTGCATTTGTTAAGCCCAGCAATCTTTATTCCCTCTGCCTAATAAATTAATTTTTGTTTCCTATAATTTTTTCCTATAATTTATTTCTCCATAGCAAGGAGCACTACCCACCTGCTGCTTCTGCTGCTTGAAGGAGTGGTGCAATAGATCTAAGGGACAGCAGGAGTGCTTTTTTTTTTTTT
>VZSV01000269.1:560692-585041 GCA_013398735.1 Nothocercus julius | reverse complement strand
AGAGAGATCTTGGCAAAAGAAGTGATGCTGAGAGTCTGCTACAAATCACCAGTATCTAATGGAGATCCAGCCCTGAAAAGATCAACCCTTTTATAGGTGCTTATTTTGTTAGGTGCCCTCTCTAAACTTTCCCTATAAGACTTGAATTTGCAAAGTAAATTTGGTTTGTGATTTTTATTGTTTTGTTTTTGCATTAAGGTAATCCTGAAGCTTGCTTTGATGCCTTCAGTATTTACTTAGCACTGCAGAAATGCAAGGTTTCCCAGAGTTGTTAACAGTAGAAAACCCAGGTCTTATGGATACTCCTGAACACAGAATTTGAACAGACTGCCCGTAGGCCAGTTTGTTTGCACAGGGTTAATCGGATGCAGTAGCCCAAAGTGGGGAAGAGCTTTGTGTGCAAGTGAGGTGGCTGCTTCCATTCGAGTCAACATAATTCTTGTTTTCCATAAACTGCTGGTACCAACTGAAATTCAGACCAGTGATAGCTGCTTTCTGGAAAAAAATGCTTGTATTTTCCTGTAACTTCCCCTTCTCTCTCCTTCCCACAGTCTCTCATTGAATATGTTGTAGAGTAGCTCCCTAATAGGAAATAGGCATTTAAAATAGGACAGAGGGAAGCATGAGTGGGAAATAGCATTTGAACAGTGGTTAATATTGTACAGATGGAATTAACATGCGCTCGAGCGGGCGCTGGGAAAAATACCAGCTATACAAGTGACTGTTTGTACACTTTCTTGTTTTCCAGTATTTGACAAATACATGACTATTTCTGGCTTTCAAATTGAAGAAACCATCGACCGTGAAACCTCTGGTGACTTGGAGAAGCTGCTTCTGGCAGTTGGTAATTAAGAGTCTTAGCAGATCTAAGACTGCCCACCTTTCATTTACTTCTCAGGCCCCTTAAGCTGCAGCCATATAGGAAGTGGCTTGAAGACATGCCTCCTTTCTGAGTCATATTTTTGCATTTAGAAAATAGATCTTTACTCTTCCATTAATAGAAGCGTGGGGGAGGAGGTGAATTCCATGCTTTTCAGCCATGTGCACCTGCATTAGAAGTGAGACAAAATTCTGCCTCTGTCTGTATTCCTGGCACCTCACTCAATACAGTGCCACAGTGGGTTGCAACCAGTGGGAGAACTTGGCTAGAAAGGTTTTTTTCCTATTAGAAGTACATGGTATTTTTAAAAGCCCAGAACCCAAAGAGTTGCTGCAGAAGGGGGTTGCTAGCTGTAAACTTAATCGTTCAAACTGGAGACATGGTCCAGAAAAGCATGCAGTTACCAAGTCTTGCTGGAAAAAGATTGCCCTGCATCGAATAGTGGTCATTAACTTATGTTTTGTCTCTTTAGTGAAATGTGTCCGAAGCATTCCTGCCTATTTTGCTGAGACCCTGTATTATTCCATGAAGGTAAATATATGGTTTCTATACATCACGTTTCATCTCTTCCAGCTACAGTTCCTTTCGCTTTCACCTGCTTATCATTCCTTTCCTTTTACTGCAAATAGCAACAGGATACAGTATTGTAAAGCTTATGCGAAAGGCTTGGGGGACTGTACGTCTGGCAGGCTGCAAAGAGTTCATAAGCTTTTCTTCAAATTCATTGCAAGTTTGTCAGACCTGAAATGGTTCATGGCAAATATTGATTTGATCAGCTCTTTTCTAGGGGCTTGATCTTGTGATGCTGGAAATTTTCTGGCTAGATCCACAGAGCACACTTAGCTAAAAAAACAAACAAAAATCTCAGTATCTTTCTGTGTTAGATACATTTAGAAAGTAAGGATGACCAAAAGCTAAACAGCAGATTGTCCTATGGCTCTTGCTTTTGGAGATGAACATTTACAGACTGAACCTGGAGTTAATTTTAAAACACATTTAGGGACTATTCATACCATTCTGAGAAGCCAAGGAAGCTTTTCAGAGGGGGAAAAAAAAAGAAAAAATATGAAGTAAGGATTTATAGTTGAAGATTCTATAGGGGGACCTTGTGGGAAGCCTGTCAGCTACACAACTGTTTCTCTGGTGGCTCTGCCTTCTCTTGGGTGGGAAGAAATAAGAATGCAGACTGTATTTGTAACTCACAATGGCTAATGTTAATTCAAATCCTAGGAAAGATAGTCTTCCGTTTTCATGCAAGTTCTCAGATTCCCTGAAGACTTCCCCCTCCACCCCTTGTGAAACGCACTGAAATATTTGCCACCAGATGGCTGTGTTGATGAGGTGTCAGCATGAGAATTAATGGAAAGAGGTGAAATTACAGCTTAATTTTTTAAAAGCTGCTCTATTGCTTTATAGACATCGAAGTAAAATAAGGTTCAGATAGAAAACATAAAATACTGTATCAGTAGGCTGAGCTGTATGAGGAGCAATTGCTTTTTTTAAGAATACGATAGAAAACCTTTCTCTAAGGATTTAGGCATCTCTTATACCATTTTGTGATGAGTCTACTTTATTAGTCCATTGGTGAAATCCATTTTTTTCTACTAATAATCGTTAAGAACTTTAAGAAAGCTTTTTAAACTTCAGCTGAACCAGCATTTTATGTCAAATTCTATTCAGAAAGCAGTATATTCTTGGCATATGTTCAGGGCAACTTCGGGGCATTTTTTAAGATGTCATCTGAGAATATCACACCCATTCTAAGAACTGAGTAACCTGAGTTTAGGGAGGGCTCTACCAATTCCTTCCTTGAGGTGCATTAACGGTACAACATGCAGAAACTTCCACTGCTTCAGCTTGCCTGGAGTCTGACTTGTCTGAGCAGGAGGGGTCAGGACCTTCGCTGCTTCCCAGAACAAAAAGTGGAACTTATAAAATAATAAAGGCAAACAGAAGAATTGAGCAAGCTTGCGTGGCTGGAAAAGAGTTGTTATGAAGCTCACCTTCATAATACACAGATGGATAATTTGTGGATTAGTTTGCTCAGCCTGTGTATGGCTGTACAGTAAGTTATGTGCTTTCCCCTAGTCACTGTTAGGGTTTATATGCTCCCTTTCAGAAGCCACCAAGGTTTTTGAAAGGGTGATTTCCATGTGACAGCGATGATCAGATCCACTACAGTGTAATCTTGCAACTAGATTACTTAGGATTTATCTGGGCATTCACAGTTGAAGCCTATGAAACCTATGAAATAAGAGGTGTGATAATCATAGGAGTTCAGGGCTTAGAGCACTTCACAAGGACAGCCCTGCGTTCTCCATATTGTGGTGTAAATGTGCTCTGAGACTGTCCAAAGTGTTCTCTCGTTTGGAGTAGAAATGTCATCCAGGGGTGTTTTGAGGCGTCGTTTGCTTTCTTCTTGTGCATTGATTATATTTGCTGTTCCATTACAGCACCTGTTCAGAACAAACTCGTATTGCAATATATTATTTGACCTTTCCTCTTTAGGGGGCTGGCACTGATGACGACACCCTGATCAGAGTCATGGTTTCAAGGAGTGAAATAGATCTGCTGGATATTAGACAAGAACTCAGAAAGAATTTTGCAAAATCATTGTATCAGATGATTCAGGTAAGATTGCTGCTCTGCTCTCAGAGTAAGTAGAGGTTACTGGGATATTTTTTCCAGTATTATTGAAAAAAGGTTTATGCAGGGGTGGGTGGGGGAGCAGATGTGTTAGTAGCAGGTCAACACAGTGTAGTCAGAGTAGTGTTGGTTGGGCTGCAGTGGCAGTGTCATAGAAGTGGGAGACATTTCCTGTGAAAAGTTGAAGATTTCTTTCCAGTGTTTCCTAGGAGAGCAAGTGTAGTCATATGAAATCATTATTACTCATGCTTTTCCATTTTTAGCTTCTTTATTTCTTTTTCTTCTTGCCTGAGTTCCTTCTAATTTTCAGTGCTTTGGAGAGGGGCTGGCGCCAGAGGAAATAGCTTTGGGGTTGGGAGTTTATATTATCTTGAGGCTGTAGTTTCAACCTCAGACTGTTACGTGGAACTTTTTGTGCCATCTCAAAGGGGAAAAAATATCACTGTGGAATCATTGTCTGAATCAATCTCCTCTGAGTGGATGGGAAGGAGCAGGAAGGAAAAGATCCAGCAGGAAATCCAGAGCCAGCTGTTATGGGATAGTTACACATTTGTTGAAAAGTTGAAACCAAAATACTTTTTCCCTAGGATTTTTTTTTTTTCAGGGATTTTTCTTTTCATTTCTTTTTGTGAGTTTTTGCAGCCCTACTTTTATTTCTTACTTGTTCTCTCTTCTGCATTGCTTTTAGCACTGTGGGACATGGAGAGCAGCCCACTGCAGTTTGAGGCAGAGCGTCCCCCTAAGCCCAGGGAGCAGGGAGGGGCCCTTTCTAAGGGATAGCGCCTGCACTTTGGACATTTAAAAGCTGTCGCTTTTAGTTCTGCTTTGCGCTTCTCTCTTTGGTCCCTCTCACTTGCAGATGAATTCTTTCTAATATACATCTCATATTCAATAGGTAGCGCAGTCCTAGGAAAGTGAGTTTTAAGCATTCAGTGTTGCTGAAGGTCTCTCTGTGTAAACAGAACTCCTAATGTAAGAGGCAGAGAATTTCCTTGCGTCATTCCTGAGCGGAGAGTTATGCGAGTGGATTTCCTGTGGGCGGGCCCTGTGTGTAATCTGACAGAGTCCTCCCTGGCTGCTGCTTTCCTTTGCATTTCTGTGGTTATGACTCATGGTGATTGGTCTGTTATATTAACAGAAAGATACGTCTGGGGACTACAGGAAAGCACTGCTGCTCCTCTGTGGTGGAGATGATGAGTAATGCTGGCAGTGGCACCAAGCATTGGTTGTGCTCTAGCTTCGCAGGCCTTCACTTAGCATGGCCAGCTAAGGTTTTGTATGTTAATGCTTTATGGCTCTTTGAATTGCACATATTCTACTACTTGTATTGCAATTATTCAAAACAAGCTCATTGTTATCCAAGCGATAGCCAGTCCCTTCTCCTCCTGACATCCCAACTTCCAGGAATTTCAAGTGCCTTCTGTGAGTATGTGGGCGTTCTCTTCATAGAAGATGGGTGCTGAGCACAGAACTCAGTTCTTCCCAAGTGTTTTGCTGACATAGGAAGAAAATAATCATGCATTTCACTAATAATTTAAAATGTTTTGCTTTTGTTCCTTACATTTCCACTGAATGTTAAGCTAGCTCTAACATTGCAAATGAAGAAAAGATATCCTTTGTATGTAATATTTGAATTAATTTGCTAAACATATACAAGCAGTCATTGGAAATCGAAAGGACCAATAAATTTTTTTGCTCTCAGCACAACTGTGTGTGGTTTTTAATGGGCGAAGATCTTTTTTCTCTCCCTGGGTCATATGATTCCATCGCTTAAAATGGTTGGTGTGTTTTCCCTACTACTTTGTAGATTTATAAGTATATAGGATATTTTCCAGCAGCATATCATAATCTTGTGTCTGGTAGCAGGCAGTCTACTGGTGTTGCAGTCATGTGGATGTTCAAAATAGTTGGAATACCAAAAAACTGGTGTCCAGGGCATTGAATTCCTGCTTTGTGCCACTTGCTTCTTTTCCTTTTTAGTTTGTCTGGATTTTCTGTTTATTTATCTCCCTCCCGCAAAGCTGGGGGGAGGAAGGCAGGAAAGCTGTTAGCCCATCACTGGAGCAGAGTAGCTGGGAGGCACTTGGAGGGCCAGCCAAGGATTTCTGTGACAGGCAAGGAAGAGATGGGTGGCTCAGGGGTCTTGGGAGCAAGCAGGTGGTTGCAGAAACACCCTCTCACCAGGTCCGTGGGCAGCAAGCGCTCCCAACTTGTGTTTCATGCATTCAGAGGTCTAAATACTGCAGCTCTGAGTTTAGCTTGTTGGTTAGTCACATATTTCAGCTATAGAAACTGCACATTTTTTAACAGACCTGTTGAAATTCATTGTTCACGTGTTACCAACAGTAAGAATTGCTGTAGGAAGGCATCAACCTTCTTCCTTCAAGTGCAAACAGAGCACAAAAACTTTTCTGGTTGCTGTTTGAGGATCTTTTTCTCTTGCCGAGCAGGGTAAAAGGCCTGACTGGAAAGAGGTGTTCCTAATGTCCCGGCACGGGGGGTGAGCGCGGGGCTGCGCGGGCAGCACGCCTGGGCGAGGGAGCTCGGGCGCCCTCCTCGCATCCTGCTCCAGTGTCCTGCTCACGCTTCCAGCCTGCCTCCTCGGAACGTGCCGGCTCTGTAACCCTCTGCCCTTTAAAAGGTTCATCACTGTTCCTTCATTCTTAATGACTTAGCCCGGCTTTCCTAACTTGCTGTTTGACCTTTTTATCGTTGTGTTTTCAGAATCCCGTAATGTAGTTTTATGTTTGATATAAAATGAGAGATCACTCTCATTTTGTGGGGAATGAGAAACACACTCTTGTGTGGGGAATAATGAATAATCAATACTATTGTGAAAATAAACTAATCTGTGCACATATTACCTTGTGTGTTAAAAGACCTTGAACACTTCCCTCTGGACTTTTGCAGGATGCACTTGAAGTTGCTCCACAGTCACAGCCATGAGAAGTTAGAAAAATATATATATATATATGTGTGTGTGTGTGTGTGTGTGTGTGTATATGTGTGTCTATGTATATGAATCTTGTATCTCCACCTTTTGAGTTCAGAGTGGAGCATATTTTACTATTTAGTACTATTCTTGTTGCAGAGATTTCTACCTTCCAGTCACCAAATTGCTAGCAAGTTTTTATAAGCTTGTGACTTCATTTTGTGTCTTTTTCAAGTACCACTGTAATGGCATCCTGTATCATCTAGAGAAACTGGAAGACCTTGGTCCTTTTAGAAAATAACTCTGCAACTAGCAGGAAAAAAATCAGTACTCTGGGAGTGGAGATGAGAGGGGAAGATGAGTTTTTGAATTTCAACCAGTTGCGGTAACAGAGAACAATTTGTACAATGTGGTGATAAACTCTCAGCACAGGAGAGGAGGGATGCTGCAAGATTGTCTTATCTAGTTTGCTATTGCAAGAAGACTCTGGTAATTCTTATCAACTTCTCTTGTCAGAGAAATTGCACACTTGGTAATTTTTTTTTATATTTTTATTGTTGGATTCAATGGCTGCTTAAAATCCACAGTCCAGCACACCTTTGGGAGAGTTTATTTTGATGTACAGAGGAATAACATCTGTATCCTACCTACTAGCAGGAACAGTAAAATGTATGGCCTCAATTTTTTCTCTGTACTCTGTAATCCTGTGGACATGGTGGGGTAAACCTATCTCCAACCTAGAACAATCCAGGAAAAGGCAGGGAAGAGGGTTGTGGGGTTTGTTGTTGTTTTTAGCAAGGAAAATGTGGCTGCATGTGTTTGCTGCTTTTTCTGTTTCTCTCCTACTGAGTTTTCCCAAGATATCACGCTGTTCCCATGCTTTTCATCATGCTTCCCTGTTCCTATGGTTTCCTTTTCTTCCCTCATTCTGATGGTGTCTTGGTCTCTTTCATTCCCCCGGGAAGGATACCTTACACTCCCTTTTCTGACATCTTCACCAAGCTTGTCCCTCTCTTGATTCTGAAGTTGGGACTCGCTTGCCTACCTCTTCTGCAGTGTGAAGCACAACAATAACAACCCAGTGGACCATCTTCTGCAGTGCCAGGGTGGTAGCGCTTAGGCAGATGTGTAATTCTCACCTAAGCAGTTGTCATTTTACTAGAGCTATAGAACCAGCTGTTTGGACATTGGCTCTTAACCTTCCATCCATCTTTACCCAAGCTGTATTTTAAAAATTAGTGCAGTGTTGCAGTTTCCATACTAGTGGCAAAACACACTAGCTATAGTCTCCCTATAAGTTTTTTTCAAAGCTATATTGATCTGAAGAACGTGCTTAAATGACTGTATTTTCTAACTCTCATTTCCTGTCTGAATAAAGCAGAAAATCTTGATACTGATGGAGCTTTGTTTATAGCAGACTTCTGCCAGTGTTGGTTGTCTCAGAGAGAACTGATGAGAAAAAGGTAATTCCAGCCATGTCCTTTAATTTAGGGTTTGCATCTCTGTGGAGCAATGTCAAAAACTGATGGACATTGAAGATTTGATACCAAGAGAAACAGGTTTGGCTTTTTGTTTTTCTTGTTAACACTATCCAAACTGCCCACAACTCTCAGTGCAGGACACTGCTCTTGGCTAGGATCTGTCAGGATCTAGCCTGCAATAACCACACCAGCATATGAATAAACAGATTAAATTCTACTTGAAACCTCTACAGCAGAACAACAGAATTTATTTTTGGCCAGGCACACATCAAAAGGTGTAACTGTGCTTCTCCAATTGCATTCCCTTCTTTCCCTACAAGCTGCTTGCTTAAGGATCCATTTACTGTTGAAGGCCTTGAAGCTGAACAGATTGTTTTTTGAACCTCCGTTTTCAAGTTTGTGCGCTCTGCTGCCTAGTAACAGCAAAGAAAAGGCCAAATAATTAAGAGCATAGAGCTTTCAAAACCCCTTGAGACAAGGGACTCATTTTTAAAATGGGAACATTAAACTGGTAGATGTGAGACATGTAGTGTTAGCTGAATAAAATTTATGCAGACAGAAATGTAGTCTTCTTTCAGGATTAGCTGGTTTGGTTTAGGAATTTGTCATAGCAATCATTGCTGATAACTCCTAAAATTATTGCTGAAGCAGAGTGATTTAATACAATCAAAACTGTATTTAATTATATCATTATGTACTTTTTTTTAATGTGAGACCCACTAATTTGAACATACAGCCTATATTTTCGATCTGAAGTAATAATTGCTAAATTATTTGCATTTTTGCGAAATTGCTAAAAATGACAAGAAGACATCAATTGTAATTGTATTACAGAGCCTGAAATCTCTCAGCTAGACTGGAGTTACTACCAGCAGTTGTCCTCCAGTTGAGGTGTTTTGCTCTCTCAGATTACATTTTTGCTACACAGCACCAGCCCCCTCGTGCAATGGATTTCACTGGATGACGTGATCAAGACATGAGCAGATCTCTCCTTCCCTGCTGAGGTTCTGCAGAGTGTGACTCCTTGCGTATCTTGTGGTAGGTGTTGTGACAGTGATGGCTTTCCCACTGCCGGGGACCTTTCCAAAGTGCAGGATCTGTTACAGTTTCCCAGAGTCTCGGTGGATAATAAGTGCCTGGGAGGAAACAAGAGGAAGGGATTTCCTGTCTGACGTGTTTGGCCAATGACTCCTGGCATGGGCTCCCACTGGAGGAAGAGGCATATCCTTATGTTATTTTCCCTAAATGTTTGAGAATCTCGGCTGTGCTGATTGCACGCTTTTGCAGATACCGTACATGCACTGTCTGGCTCATGGGCTTGTGGATTTAAGCACTTAACAAGAGTTGGATCTAATTTAGACTTTACAACACCTGGTTCTGGAGTCCCTCATTGGAAGGGGTAGAGTTAGTTTGAAACGTGCATTAAAGGAGTGGGACAAAAACAGGCTGAACTTTGTTCAGAGCTCTGCAGAGGCACTTACCAAGGCTGAATGCAGCTGTGATAGACTGGCAAGCAGTCTCAGAGCTCTTTACAGCTCTGGGCTGTAAACTTTCAAAAAGGGCTGAGTGACCTTTCCTATCAGAGCTGTAAGCACTGCATTATAAACTACATGCCTAGAAGTACATTTGTGGCTGGCTTTCAGATTAGTGGAGGCAGAGACAAACTTGAAAATAAGTGACTTGTTAACTTGCTATTGCCAAGTGTTTATGGTGGCATTCTTTCACTCCTTGCTCCTCTGAAAACAGCAAAGTCAAAAAAAATTCAAAATTGGCCCCTGCCCTTTAAAGGACTCTTCTTCAGCTGGAACTTCTTGGGAGGTTGTGTGGATTGGTGTCCAAAAGGAAGGTCCGCTGCAATCCTGGAGGTGCTCGGTCTGGCCGTGGGCAGTGGGTTGTCCCTCACTAGATTCTGAAGGTTTTGGGTTGACTTTGCCTTGGATCAGATCAGAAGGGGGTGTTATGCTTCCCTGAAGTCATTGACTTGGTGACATTTCATTCTTTCTCTGCTGTTTCTTTTCTCTGTGGAGAGGTGTGATCACTTGTTTTTGGCTGAAAAAAGTACAAGTCATGCCATTCTCCTGTGATAACTGTGCCAAAACAAACTTATTCTATACCCTGACCTCTTAATTCTAGATTTGTAAGGGCAGCAGAAAACGCTTGGAATTTATCCATGTCTGTGGACCATGGCCAGAGTGTACGGACTTTTGGTAGTACAAAATGGTAGATTCTCTTACCTTTTCTCTCCTCTATCTTCTTGCATTTTTAAATCCATTTGGTGCTCAGTACCCACAGCATACTGTTTAGTTGAACAGATGATTAAATCTTCATTGGACTCGGTGAATGTTTTACACTTACAGTTGCCCTGGACCAGTTAGCACCCTTAGAAATTGTTTGGTAAGATGCAGACCCAGAATTTAGAGATGTACTAAATTCAGCAATACGGAAAATTGTTCAACTTTTCACTGACTGCATTGCCAAGATTTTCAGCTTTGGAGTTAGGAGAGTAAGAACATGGTGGTCTGTGTTTTAAAAGCTTAAAATACTGTTAATGTCTAGGGCCATCCCTAGAGGACCTGCTGCCTCTTAAGCTGACCTGTTCTAGTCTGTTCTGGTTTTGTTTCCATAAACCTGTTGTTGGTCCTGGGGAAAGAAGTATAATAAAGTGGTTAGGGTGAAAGAGCCATGATTAGGGTTTAGAAACTGTGTCAAGTTGCAAACATTAAGAGCTGTAATGTGAGCAGGTTTCATGAAATGGGCTGATGGGAACAAGCCAAGACCTTTGGCCCTTTAAGAGCAATTTTTGATTGCCATTCATTCTCTGATCCTCAGATAATAAAAACCTTGCAGAACACTCTAATTGGCCTGGAAAAAAAACTGCTTTCACTATCGGGCTCAGTGATCTTTTTTACTCATCTTTTTTCTAGCAAGTGTTACAGTATATGCTAGAGAAACTCAGTAAGAACAGGGAGAAATAACATCTATTTTGAAAGTCAATCATTTAGAAAAGCACTGGTTTACTGTCATGGTTTAGCACTTACAAAACAAAAGCTAGTATATTTTCTACCTATAAAACCACATAGGTAGCTTAAGCAGCGTAGATTCAATTCATTTTTGTTGCTGTGGCCAGGGTTCTATGTTTGTCCTATGCTCCTGATGACCAAAACACTAAAAAAAAAATTGAAAATAGGATTGGTGTTAGGAATCTGGGGAATGTTAATGTGAGAACTGGGATTTTTTTTAAAAAAAAAAAAGTAAATGCAATATAATAATATCAAAATAATAATATCAAAACCTCGGGCTAAATGAGGCTACCTTTGTTACTCAAAATTGGGTACAGATTTTAGATATTAGTGAAATAAAGGAGTGACTTAGACCCGGGTAGTTTGAGAGAATGTTAATCATGTTTGAATCTTAGCCTGATTCTGTGTTCATTCATTCCTGTGTTTATTGGTAGAAAATCCCATGGCAATCCCTGATGTTATCCTGCTGTAAGCTGATGCACAAGTGAGACTTTTCTTAAAGCCTTCTGCTTTTCCCCCTGAAAGACTGTCTGTGTGCCTCTTGATCCTTTCCTCCAAATTTGTGCGTTCTGCCCTGTTGCTGATCTGGGTTTGATGGTATTCTTCTAAACATAAACATCCAGTTGCTTGCAGAGATGTACTTTAAAGAAGGAGTGATGACAAAGAATATTTTACCAGTAGTACCATGCACAATTAACAGAAAAATGAAATTAATAGCTGTATTCTCAATTGTTTTACAATTATACTGTCAAATTCAGAACACGATGTCACTGAAGGGAACTTCTAAGTCACAAGTGTCTGAGTTCAGGAAAATGTTAGTCATTACTAGGCAGATGCATAAAAGGATGCAAATACCTAAAACCTCCAGTGATGTTCTTTAAATGCTTAGCATTGGGTTTGGGGCAGGCCCAGAATGGCACCGCTCTTGTCATTGCTCAGCTGCGTATGTGACTAGGCCCAGCTGGAGTTTGCAACACAGGTGTTTCTTTATCCATCTCTGTGTGCTATGAGACAGCTTTTTTTCAAATGCAAATTGAGTTTTGTCCCTTTTGTGGAGGCAAAAGCCTAAGTATCTTGTCTGAGTTCAATACCACAAGTCAGTGATGGTTTCTCCCTTTCCGGCACTGTGGTAATGGAACCAAGAAAGAGCTGAGAAGGCTGCACAAATACAGACTGGTTACACAGGGGGACAGTAGTGTGCGTGAATCACTGATGATCAGACGTTGCGTGAGAAGTTCATTTGGAAATATGGAAGATGGGAAATTTTGTCATCCTATCCATCATTTTAATGGCACTACTGGTATGTGTAGATGATAAAAAATACTGAGCTGGAAAGTGTACTAAGTTGATACTTTCTCTGCCTGAAGTCTTAATCATCTGTTAACTCACTCTTAGCCTGTGGTTCATCTGACTTTATTATGATATGTACTTTATCTACTTCTATGTAATATACTTATTAGAGCTTAACAAAATTAACTAACTGTTAACTAAATGATTATTTTACTTCATGGTTCTCTGCTGTGTACACCTGGAGAGAGATTTTAGCTAAATGTTGAATGGATGCATGAATTTCCATACGTTAAATTCTGTACATGCTTAGCTCTTAAGCTTTTGTTGTATTTTTGCAAGCAGAGAGGTCCTGAAGATAAGGCACAGATGTGGTACATATAACAATCTTACACCTGTTTTTTTGTAACGCAGGGAACTAAGCAAGACATATGGAATAGTTTTCCAGTCTGATTCTGGTAGTTCTTCGGACAGATTTTGAACAAGTATACTATTCGTAAGGGGCTGGTCTCTAGCCTTAGAGACCTGTGCCATCTACCCCAAAACTGTCCCTACGACCACCATGTCTTTGGAAGGAGGTTTTTCCAGTGCAGCTTTAATAAATATTGGGGGGGGGGGAGGGATTTCTTCCTTCACTCTGTGTGGCGCCCCATAAAAATCATACTCAAGAGTTCCTACTTTTTCTTCCCTTAGTCCCCTGTGTACCTAAACTCGCCCTCCAAGCCCTGAGGTCTCCATTGGAAAGAGTAGAGCTGGGAAAGAGGGGCTCTGCTGTAAGGCTTGGGAGGCATTTCACTATAGAGTGTCTTCTTGATCCTTTTGGCCTTGAGAGCAGGTCCCTTTCACTCAGGCTTCCCTTAAGCACCTGGACCCTGTGAATCTGGGGGGAGTTGGGGGTGGATGTGGGGGGTTGGTACTGCACTGTGGTTGCAGTGATTTTTGAGGACAGTTTTTATGGAATGCACCTGTGGAATGCCCACGATGGCAGATAGGGATCGTGAATGGATTAAAAACACAAAGAACAACAACAACAAACAAGCTGGAAAGGGACTCAGTACAACAATCCCGTATTCCTTGATAGCAGTCTTGCTCTCAAAATATATTTCAAATGTCTGCATTGAGCAGGACAACCCCTGTATTTTGGGTGGAGAGGTGAAAAGCTTTCTGAGCAGTGGTGATGAAAACAGCTTTAGTACAGACATTTCCTGAATAGTTTTGGGGGAAATGGCTAAATAATGAATCAAAAGTGGCTTTTTTGTTTTGGTGGTTGTAAAGTATTTTCCACTATAATCATCTGTACTAGTTTCAGTGAAATATGTGAGGCTGTATGGTGGTGCCGCAAGAGACTTATATTCTTGATATTACAAACTTCTGGAACTTTGAAAATGGAATAACTCAATAGGTGACAGATTTTTAACCTGCTTTGTGAAACTCAACTCAATAAATAAGTGAGGACAAAAATGTGAGGGTGACTGCAGTGGAGATTAAGGAAATATTATGTTGTTTTGAATGTAAGCTAATATTAAAAAAAAAAAAAGGAGGTATGCATTTTTCTAGATTTATATGTTAATATAAAAGTATCAAAAACCAGTAGTCAGAAAATGAAATGATAACATGCCAGTACAATGCATAATAAGCAAGATTAAATTAGACTTTAAGATTTAATTTACTTGAATTTACTTACAGTATATGTTGAGGAAGTACTTAGAAATCAAGGACTGAAACCAACGTTGGCAATGACATATTTGTTGCTGGCTCAGGTTGGTCCAGCTCAAAATTTGATATGTGAATTAGTCACTCAATTGGCCAGATTGAGTTAGTTCATTAGTTTGGCTATATCTGAACAAATGATTCTGAGTTTTCTTGGCCACACTTCGCGTTAAGCTGATGCAGAGCTAATTGTTATCGTTTATTGAAGAGTCAGCTCATAACCTCTGTAGGAAAAGGCTTGAAGCAGTGATTTTTCACTGTGAAATCATGCTTGTAGTAATGGCATAAAATCTTAAAATCATTTTGCATTTTATCAGGGTTCCTGTATGCCAGCAGATTCATAAAGCTACGACCTAAGACTTAAGGCTTAAAATAGAATATTTATACAGAAAAGCTATGAGAAAGTGCATAGAAGATTGCCTGAGACGTATGCAATTACTGAAGCTCGTCCCTGGAGGGGTCTGTGCCCTGCAGTACCTCAGAGGCCCTGTGCTGTGGTGAGTAGGTGCTGTAACTAGAGGTCAATGGGAAAATCTGAGGTCTTGTTTACCAGAGTGTTGTGGTGGTGTTTTCTCTAAGCACAAAGGGTGAATTCCTGAGTTAAATAAAAAGTGAAATCTAATGATCCTTCTTCATGAATCTAATGTGTTTGAGCTACATTCAAAGGAAACCCACATGATGAGAAGAGTATTCAGATCTGGCCAGAGGAGGCCAGCACGTCATCTCCGTCGCATGTGGCACCCGTACACAAGGCTATTGAGCGAGAGCACATCATGGTGTTAGACTAAAGACTGCCCAGGCTCTGCTTGCAGCTTGCATGGGATCACTCAGGTGTCCAGGAACATTATACAGGACACACGTAACAGCTGGTGAGCAGGTAAGCCCTTGTGGATGGCACTGCTGCTGCCGCCCGAAGCAGTCCTGCACGCGCTCACTGTCACAGCGCCCTGCTCCTCTCGGCAGCCGTGCCAGCACACACATTTACGAACTTTTCCAGCCAGAAGTTACCCTGGGCGGGGGGAGTGCAGTTTGTGGGACCTTGGTGTAGTATGAGACTAGGATGCAGCCACACCAAGAGGCCCAGCTGTGGCAGACAGAAATGGATGAGGGTGAGAACTGAGGGTGGCTGGCACTTGTGTGGAGTTTGCAGCTGTGAGTCCTGACCCCTTTTTCTCTGTGCAAGGAGTGGGGAGAGGAAGAGTTTCGTGCAGAGGTAAGGTGGGGGAGGAGATGTCCAAGTGCTTTAGTGCTCCCAGGCTGGTGCAGGTGAGAGCTGGAGCCCTCTCCTAGCTGCCTGCCTTGGGCAAGATGTTCTCCTTAGGAGAAGAAGAGGGAATTCTGCTGGGGAGGGGAAAGAAAACACAGCAGGAATTGAAAGGGATAAGAGAAAGTGATGATTAGTATTGTATTACTATTGATTAGTATGAAAGTAGAAATGATTAAAAATTGAAAGAATAGGAACAAGATTATACAAAGCACAAGCAGAAAGGAAAACAGGAGAAGACAAGGAGTCATTATATATTCCAAATATAGAGAGAAAAAAAAAAACAGGAGAGCAAATTCTATTTTTTAATTTTAGGTTTTCTTTTGTAAGTACTATATGTAAACATTGCACCAGTTGTGAGAAAAATCTATGAAGAAGGATTTTTTTCTGGTAAAAGCAAAGCAATCAAACCAGAAGGAAAAAAAAAATCTAAAATTTAAGCAGGAAATGAGATTGGAAAAAGGGCTGTTACTCTCTTGGTCTTTCTCTCCTCTTGCATCCCAGGGGTTTGGTTCTGATGCTGAAGTCCTTAAGTAAGTCACTTTAATGATAGTTATTGAGTTGTCTTTAAGGCAACAGCCAAACTTCCTCAAATGGAACAAATTATTAAAAAAAAAAAAAGTTTAAAAGAATCAGTCTGGGTAATTCTGGAGCTAGAAATGGAGAAAACAGAATAGTAAACAGAAGGTAAGAATTTCAATCAATCTCATATCTCCAATCTTGTCACTGTTTAGGGACCTAGTTTGGGATTTTCTATATGAGCTACCAACTGCAGGAAGAAAGAGTAGTTTACACATTTTAATGGAAAAACATAACTGACTTTTTTCTGTTGTCCCAGTTTTCTGGACACTAAATAAAGGCATAAGTAATATTGTAATAATGCCACAGCTGGAGAAGATGGTGGGTAATATGGTGATGACAATATAATGTATGTTCTGCAAATGCTATTACTGTAAGAAGAAAAATGTTGTTTTTTTCTCCCTCATGCCAGTGCCTGACATATTCAAAAGGTCTTGCTGAGTCTTTGTTTTTCTTTTTGTGAACAGAGATGTCAAATGCAAAAATGTCAAGAAGTTCTTTCTGCTGCCCTGTATCAGTTTGCTAGTTATAAGTGTGTGCCAAGCTTCAGGAAGCATTATTAATAAGCGTACAGAAATCACTTTCTGCTCAGCAGGGATTCAAAGCAGATTACCAATAACAGTGAACAGCTTCTATCACTTTCTCCCCTTGAGTTTCATTAAACAATTTTCCCAAATAGGTGCCATTTCCTATAATGGAACCTGAACACAAATTATGCAAATTTTGAGTGATCATAACATACCAATGCTTATTTAGATGGCAAATCTACAAAGTGAAATAATCAATGTATTGCTCTAAATTACAGAATTGGTATCCTAATGATGAATTACAAAATGCACAATGCTCAACTATGAACTATTGAAAAGTCTGCATATATTACTTGATGTGGGAATATTTTGCTTTTGGAAATGCTGCCAGATATGTTGGCAATATTCAGTAAAGAAAAATGGGTGAAACTATCTCAATGATTGGCTAGCCTGTATAATATCCCTTATGGTTCCTCCAGTGGACTTTTTTCCTCTCCCAGAATACCACTTGAACTGTCCTTTCAAACCAGACCATGTGGTATGTTCCTCAGTTGCAGAAGAGCCAGACACTGTTTTCTCTTCTGCAGGTGCCTCCCAAATCTCCCTTACATGTTGAAGAGCTTTCTTTTAATTAGCTTTCTGTTGACAATTCCTGCTTGAGGTGTAATGAATAATCTGAAATTAAACTCCAGATAGAGAAATGTGTTTCTTTGGACTGTGTGTAAAAGCAGCTGCTACTACGGTTCATTTTAGTTAGTAAAGGCACATTATTTGGAAATTTGCTGAGTGGCATAGAGGGGGTGTGAAAGGATCAGAACAAAAGAGCTTTTAAGGTAATTTCAGGTTTTAAAGCTGTTGCTCAGAGAAGATGTCATGCAAGTGGCAAACAGTTCACAGAGCAATGAGGAGCCTGGTTGGTTTTATGTTTCCTTCCATCCAGTGTGGGAAGTGCAGACTTCTCCTTGTGCTCCTCTCCCTGGTGCAAACTGTGCGCCTGTTCCACTCAGAAGTGGCAATGACTGAGCTCCATACTTCTAACTGTGGGGATTTCTTTGCTTTCTAACCTGCAAAATCTTATGTTAATGACTCCTGTTTTCCCTGCCATTTATGCTTTGGTCTATAATTTTGGGAAAAGATGATCTGGCGTTTGTTTACTGAAGTAAAACAATTTTTTAGAGAGTACCTTCTGCTATTCTTGACAGCTTACTGAAAATGTCACCCTATCTGCTGTGAAAATACTGTGGCTTCAACATCTTTTTGTTATTTTAGGTGCTTGCTATAGCCTGTACCTTTCTAATCTGAAATGAAAATACTCATAGCTCTGTGACATAGATCTCTTTTTTGTGTGACTTAAAATAATCACTCCCAATAATCAATTATTTAGTGAGTGGACTATTTTTGTCTCTGTGGAGTTGTTTTCCTGTTTGCTTGTATAATGGGGATACTTCCTGAGACTAGAAAGCTGTGATCAAGTATTCAAGGAAACCTGGTTTAGCAGCACTACTGGAAGGACCAGGAGAAAGGTTCTGCTCTTTAAAATTAGCCCCTGGAGTTTGCATCAGATCGGTCCTGATTCATTAAATTGAATTCATTAAATCATTTACCAATTTCAACTGCCTCCAATGCATTCTGAGTAAAAGTACAGCACTAAAGGGCAGAAGGAAGGGTATTGGAAACTGCTAGCCAGCCCTAAGTGGGAACAGTTTATTATGGCAAGATAAATGCTGCCAGAATGCTGCTGTTCAGAAAGATGGGCTTCAGGAGACTTTGAGATATATTGCATGTTAATACTGGAGTCTGGCAAAAGGGTTGTTTTTAGCCTCTGTGTAACCTTGGGTGCTGACTAATGCTATTACAGTGTCAGAGTGCATAGTCTGCATTTAATCTTGCAGGGCAGTGGTGGAAAGCAACTGTTGTGGAGAAATTGAGTATTTGAAGAGATTAGGAACAAATCAAGATTTGAATGAAAGCAGTAAAAATTAAGAATTTTTTGTACTAGTTCACTAACAAGCACTAAACAAGCAAGGAGCAGAGGTGGGATATAGTGGTTCTAGCAGTGTCTAGGGAAAGTAGAGCCACCTGTTGTGAAGGAATGGTGTATTGTGAAGAAGAGTTGTTCACATATACGTGTTTTGGGGGATTTTATCCTGGCTGAGATTCCTTTCCCAATAAGTGACGTGGTAGAGATTCATGGTCTATTGAGAACCAAGTGACAGACTGAGTTTCTTACAAGGCTGCTCTATTCAAAACACTCTAACGATAAAACTTCACTGAAAAGAATGAAACTTGTGCTCTTGACATAGAGACCTAATGTCTCAATATTGGGGTGTTTTGAGTATTGAGTGCTGTCCAGAGGCACTGGCAGTGAAGCATGGATTCAGAACCAAACTTCAGCCTCGAGTATAAAAATCCTTATGCCTCCAAGAGCTGATTATAAGATGGAGAAAAAGGCAAACAACATTATTGCTTAAACATCTTTCCGCTGGTTTCTCAAACTGCTCTTCCCAAAGCATCTGTCAGTGCAACATTAAACATCCTAATGACTTTGAAAACCACTCATCCTCTCTGTATGTTTTAAACTGTAAACATTTTGTGCAGCAAACAATGTTTTTGCCTTACCCTGTGGCTCTAATTATCTGCTGTGATGCATAATGTAGCAAAAATGTTTTGGTGCAAAGCAGTGTTTCCGTTTTTTGTTGGCTTTGAGGAAAAAAAAAAATTCAGCACAAAGTTTTTTCACTTTGATTGCAACAAGATTTAGACAGCACAACTTCCCTCTGCATAGTGTCAGAACTGGCTGGGAAGAAAGGACTTGATTGCCGGCAACTTATTTGCTAAGAATTTGGTGAAATTAAATACAGTCAGAATTAATTAAAAACCAAAAACTAAAGTATTAATTCACAATTTCATCTTCTAATAGGTATTGGAATCGGGAATTGAACATATAATTACATTCACTTTAATCTACATCCTGGCAAAGTACTCTAAAATGTTCTATATCAGTACATTTTGTAGCTTTTTTTTTTTTTTTCTCTTAGAAGAACATAGAGGCAATCATTCCCTATTTTCCCTATTAATTGCATGTTTTGGAAGAGTGATTTTACATTTCTCTAATATCCTGTCCTTTTTATCCCCATTGAAATACATTTTTTTGTTTTTTTGTTTTTTTTTTTTTCCTTTATAGTACACAGAGACTTGTGTCTTACAGGTATTTCAGGATGGAGCTGGTTATATAGTCAGATGCACTGTTTGGTGATGGTGGAGAGGATTAATGATCCCCAGACCCTCTGCCTCTACTGCCTGATGAAATGGAGGAAGTCTCTCTATTGACTTACTGAAGTAATACTGCAGTTTTTGAAAACATCAAAAATCAAAAAGTCTATATCTACCGGGATGTTTAGGCACTTAAAGTCTATTTAGGGGTCTAACTTTGTGTCTAAGCATTTATATATCTTCTTAAGAGGTGAGATTTTTCTTCCACTTGGAATTAAAATGTGACGCTAAAAGCATGTCCATTAGTTGCACATTAAGGCATGCCTGTGAAGCAAGAGACAGGCACTGTGCACTAATCTGTTTTAGATTATTTTAATCTAGCTTGCAAGGCAGTAATGGTAATAAAGATGTTGCCACAGATTTCCATGTGCAGTAGTAAATAGAATGTGGATGCAGATTCCGTAGTAGCTTTATCATCAGTAACCCCTTGTCTTCTCTGCCTGGGAAGGTTTAAAGTAGCTCCGCAGAAATGCAGTCTTGGCGTTTGCTGCTGTGCCATCGAGAACAGCTCTGTGCTCCGGAGTCGCCTGGCACGGCTGGGTGGTTGTTTCCCAGTCACTTTGCCAAGGTCCAGCGAGCCCTTTAATCTGCTTGTTTCCCGTTCCCTTGGTGGCCTCGTGCTGGTGAGCGGAGGGCTGGTGCCTGGGATGAGGTGACATTCAGGGCTCTGTTTAGCATTGCAGAAAAGCTCTGCGTGTGATAAAAGTAGAAGCTGGCCTGCGAGGTGGTATCCTATACAACCTGCAGAACTTTTCAACTCTCCTTCTGGCTCTTAAACCCTGGGCTGTGATCCCTTTTGAGAGCAGCAGGAACATCCAGCAAGTTTTTCCCCAGCCGCTGAAAAGCAAAGTGCCGCGTGCTCTGGGAGCCGCAGTGGAAAGGCTCTGTGGAGGCAGCTGGTAGGTCTCTGCTGCCAGGGTGGAAGTGCAGCCTGCTGAATTACAGGCTGTTGCAAAAATCAGCTTTGCTCACTTGTTCCGCTATACTGCAGTAAACGCTTCTAGGAACTGCTATAGGGCCGGTACACGGGAACACACTCCTGGGCTGTACTTCTGTGCCTGTGGGATGAAATCCTAAGCCTCTGGGGTAGGCAAACATAGATCTTAATGACAGTGACCTGAAAAGAGGCCTTTAGACTCAGAAATCAAGGTTTATTTGAATATAAACTAGAGATTTTTGAAGGCTTTTAACCTTTTAAACTGAAAAGCAGTTCAGTGGGCAGATGAAACAGAATACAGTGGGGACTGCAATTAAGCCTTCCCTGCCACTGTGTCCTACCATACAGCTTCTGCATTTGCTGCAGGGCTCTTGGGTGTAAAGGAAAAAAAAAATAGGCACGGAATCCCTTTAAGGTCCCTATAAAATCTCACCCTCTGCATCATTTCAGACTCCCACGCTTGTGTGTGCTCCTGTCCTCATCTTTCCTGGCCCTGCCTCTGCTGCTGGCTGAATCTCGGTATGTTTTCCAACCTTTCCTGCTCTAGTGTGTGAAGCCTTTTCCCTCTCATCCTTGCCAGCTGCTGCTGGAGCTGGCTTATCATCCAAGCTCCCTCTGGAGGGCTTCACAGCACCAGTGGGGACAGAATCACAGAATAGTTAAGGTTGGAAGGGACCTCTAGAGATCACCTAGTCCAACCCCCTGCTCAAGTAGGGACATTCAGAGCATATGGCACAGGGTGGTATCGAGGCGGTTTGGGAAGATCTCCAGAGGAGACTCTACAACCTCTCTGGGCAGCCTGTGCCAGGGCTCTGTTACCCTCACAGGAAAGAAGTTCTTCCTCATGTGGAGATGGAGCTGCCTGTGCTTCAACTTGTGCCCATTACCCTTTGTCCTGTCACCGGCCACCACCAAGAAGAGTTTGGCCCCATCCTCCCTACTTCACCCTTCAGATACTTGTACATGTTAATTAGATCTCTCAGTCTTCTCTAGGCTAAAGAGGCCCAGCTCGCTTAGTCTTTCCTCATAAGATATATGCTCCCGTCGCTTTTGTACCTTTGTGGCTCTACAAAGGGCAAACAGCAGCTGCTTCTGCTGCCTAGTAAGAGCCTTTTAAAGGAAGGAGCAGGGGCGTTGGACTAGATGATCTTTAGAGGTCCCTTCCAACCTCAGCCATTCTGTGAGTCTAATGCTGTGACTTGCAACTGATTAGAACAGACGCTTTCTACAGTGGCATGTTACTCTTTGTATATAATATATTTATGTTTCCTTGATTATAGGCTGCAAATCTCCCTCCACTTTCAACTGAAAGTCAATTCTGCTTCTAGGTAAGGAGTTAGTGCTACTGGGAGTTGTTGGGGGGGAGAATAGACCATAGTATTGGGAGTGACGGGAAGGTTATGGTCTCTAAGTGACTAGAAGTCTGAAAATATCAGAAAGGAGTCATTTTAGTTAGTCCTGTTGTGGAGCTGGCCTAATTGGCTTTGTAAACTCTTTTCCAGGATTGGTTTTAAAAATCTCTGAATTTAATGGTTGTGATAAATGATAGATATATGGCAATTGTATAACAATCGATGTCCCAAGAACAAAAATTAAATGCAACAGACTAAAAAGATAGTTTTTTTTTGCTGTCATGGTGCCAGGAGGCTGATTTTTTTTTTTTTTATTTTATTTTTGTATGTCTTAAGGCATTCTACATGTTCAGCAATTACTTTGGACTCTCAGCTGTCCTGGGGGCTGGAAGGAGAAATGAGCTTATTCTCCTGAACGATTCAGCTCTTCCAAGAAAATATCTGTGATTTTCAGGCTGGATAAAACAGGCTCCTCAGCACCTCAGAGAGTTCCCTATTTTAGATGGGGAATTTTCTTTAGTTAAAAGAAATAATGAAGTAGACCAGTGGGGAGGTGGAGCAGCTTGCAGCTATGTCACGGGGGCAGAGTGCTGATGCTCAAGGTAATACCCCATTTTCCCAGAGTGAGGGCAGTCCTGACTGTAGCCTTTTGCAGGCAACATGCAGAAGAGGCACTTCTTACCCTACTTTCCTATCCCATTTAAAATGTTAGAAGAAACTTGAGGAACTTTGAAATGAAAGACATTGTCTTTGCAAAGTACTGTACTTTTCTAGTAGAAACTTTTATTTTTCTATAACTTTCAAAAAGAAGCATCATCTTTGTCTGTTTGAAGATTCACTGAAATCAAAATTCTGCTTCTCATATTGGGATATGAAATTTAATTAGTTGGTTCACTTCATACTTGTAAGAGTTGCATGTGTGCTTCTGCCTCTGGAGGGCTGGATTTCAGAGCTAATATGTGCAAGAGCAGTCACCTCTAGACTGCTAGAGACAAGAGAAATAACTTCGGGTTGGAGATGTAGTGGTACAGTCAGGAAACAAGAGTATTTCACTTGGAAACTTGTGTTTGAAAATAAAACATGATTTGAGAAGAGTGATTTGGAGTAGAAACCTGGAAAATAAAGTAATAGTAGTTACAAATTGTAGTATAATATAGCAGCAATACTTTGGGAACCTTAATACTAACTAGTGAGCAAATCCCTCTTCTAATACCTCTTTGCTCGGTTGTAGATGTCTCCAAGACAAAGATTTTGAAAAATGAGGTGGAATCTATTCCAATTAGAGCTGCAGAAACTGAACTGAGAGGAGAGCAGAGATGGAGGACTGATTTATTTGTCACAGACCAAGTAATGGGATGGAATAAAGCAAGGCATGACATTTAGGACAAATATTTAGGATGGAATTTCCTCATGGTGAGAACTATTATCTGCATAAATGGTGTCTTGGGGAAGAACTGAAATCTCATTCCTTGGCCAGTTTTAGAATTAGACTGGGCGAGAAGCTAGTAAAGCTACAACAAAGAAGCAAAACTTTGTTAAGGCACAGATGCTCTAGATGCTATGAGGATTTTTCCCTTTTACAGTCAGAGGATGTTTTTCTCTAGCCTATGTGGGGAGAGCATTAGCAGTTCCCTTTTTTTGAGCCTCACTGCTCCATTATCTCGTTCTTCTTGGAGAAGTTTGTGGCAGGAAGGACACTAACCAGCGACCGCTTCTGATGCTGTCCAAAGTGACTGAGAAATGTCCTAAGGACCTACTGGCATAGCCTGCTGGGCATCTCCACAGGCTGCGCATGCGCAGATTCAACCAGGACTGTCATTAAAATTCATAACCTCAGGTGCTCGTTACCAAGTTTCATTTAAAAATCAGGCTTTTTGTTGTGATTCTGTAACTTAAAAGAATTACAAAACAAAAGAAAAAATCTTTTACCTTTGATGCTGAAAGTCTGGGGTTTTTTTGTTTGTTTTGTTTTGTTTTTAAACACACAGATGGCATGTCTATTAGGAATGATTGCCACTTCCAAGCTCTTCTAATAGTAACGAGTGTCTATTCTACCATCTGAACATATCTTGTTCTTAGTTTATGTATTATTTTAGAAAGCAAACTTGTAATCTCTTCTGTTTCTATTCAGTAAGCAGAGATGATTCCTCAGTGCTGCAGCAGTGTCATCGTACAGGTCGTTTGGATGATCTGTGCTACTGCCTTTACTTTCTAACCCTGAAGTCTATTGGCTACAGGCGGGAATCTGTGAAAATAGCTCCCACGGCACGTACTCCTTGTTGGGTATATTTGTTTTATTTTGCAAGACACATATATAGGTAACAGTATGTAGTCTGTGATAAGTCTGTCCCTTCCATGGATCGTATGGATTTTAGTTGTTTGGCAAATGAATGACAAGTGTGTTTTTTAATTCAGTTCAAATATATAATTTGTCTCTGTAGTCATAGTAGCTTGTAAAGTT
>VZSV01000269.1:510327-559972 GCA_013398735.1 Nothocercus julius | reverse complement strand
TGGCTTTTACTTTCTTTCAGTTTTAGTGTGCATTTCATAGAGTAACCGCACTCTGTAATACACTGAGAACTGAAGTGCGCAGGAGGAAGACAGGTAATCATAGGCCAGTAGCTTTCACTGTTGCTGCCTTGGAGCAACAGTAACATCCCTTGCAGTGATGTGGCAGCTCTCAGCTATTCTGGAGTGAGCTGCAATCATTTAGTAATTACCTAAAAGGTAGGATTAAAAGGTACAAACTGTACCCCTCGATGATAATTAAAACATTCTTTGGGAAGCCATAGAAAATTGTTCTTCACTATGGCCCTAATAGACTGAGAACTGGGATTAACCAAAGCTCTTTCTATAAAGAGCTTATCCAGCCTCAAGAATGTATGCAGTGCTAATTGTTTGAAATTATTAAAGGGGTGTTTTCTGTACGTTGTCTTTCAGAGGGAAATAAGCTTGAGTCCCTGCCACTGAGCTTTGTTATGTACAAGAATCTCTTGCTGCCGGCAAGTTTGACAGAGGAGTCTCCTGAGCTGAAGGGCAGTTTAGGTGCTGTACTGCTCCGTGCAGAAATGTAGCTGCAGGTTTTTCGGAGGGGGACGAACAGTGTTTCTTGTGATCAGCACTAGCATTACAGGATTTGCAACTGACTCAGTGTCAGTTACTAACACCCGTAATGGTAACGGGAAATATGGCATCTGCTGCATTTAGTTCAGCATTTAGTGAGAGCTCCTACATCCGGAAAGTCTGAAACACAGGGGGACTTGTAAGTAAGGCAAATATAATTGCCAGAGTGAGTATTCAGCTAAGAGATGGTGAACCCTGGAAAAAGGGGAGAGTTTTAGGAGCATGAGTGATAAAGATATTTATTAAAAGACTTTATAATTTATGAGGAAACCCAACAAATTGGGTGTTTGCCTCCAGTTGTTGCTAACATTCCTGGAAGAGCTCACAGGGTGTGCTCAAGGCTGCCTGGTGAGTGATGGAACACCAGGTTAATTGGCAAGGAATAGTTAAGTTCTGGGGGAAGGGGAGTTTAGAGCTGTCCCTTGCCCTCATTTTACAGTAAAACAGAAACAAACCTGCTTTCCCTCTGAGACAGCTCCCTTTTCAGGACTCTCCAAGGGGAGGCAGGGGAGAAAGCCAGCTTTACATACGCCTTTCCTTGACTGGAGAAAGGCAGCTAATGAGCGTTCATGAGAGCAGGTGCAGGGTTAGATTTAACAGGACTTCCAAATATCTGCTCAGCTTTTGTTCCGCTCTTCAAATCAATTCATGGGTTGCTGGGGCTGATCCCAGGCTTTCTGCTCTGCTCAGCTCCATAATAAACATAAATCAGCTCATTTTTAAAACGTTTTAAAATGTGTCACTAGCAATGAGTTAAATTAAATGAAAAACGCTGAATACACATTCACTTAAAGCCTCCGCTGCTCACTGAGGGCTCACTCAGGGCCGCTGAGCTCCTTCAGCTTTGGCATCTCTCAGGTATGGTTGGCACAGGGCAGGATGGGCTCCAGCGCCTGCAGCTCACGCGTTGTCTCCTCTCCCGAATTCTTGAGGACTCGGCTCTGTGGCAGCTCTCCGGAGGCAGCAGCAGGGCTGGAGCGGATGCCA
Source organism: Nothocercus julius (assembly GCA_013398735.1). Classification (NCBI taxonomy): domain Eukaryota; kingdom Metazoa; phylum Chordata; class Aves; order Tinamiformes; family Tinamidae; genus Nothocercus; species Nothocercus julius. Next base: position 558,373 of record VZSV01000269.1, on the reverse strand, counting down.
AGGAGCCTCCCTGAGCTCCCTCCTGCAGCCTGGAGAGCTGACGTGCCAAGACGTTCTGCCTCAGAAATCTGCAAAAAATACAGCTTCCACACGTCCTACCTCAGGTGTGACTCACTCAGTGCCTGCTCTGTCATCTTTTTGTGCCCTGTGCAGTGATTTACTCCTGAGCAATATGGTTATAAAATATTTAAGCTCTACACGGTGTCAAGTTGTGCCCTGGCAAATAATTTTACAAGCTGAAAAGACTGCAAAACAAGGTAAAATACGTGCAATTTCTCTCACTCCTCTGGTGCTACAAATCAGTTATCTAATTCTGAAACAGAAGTGTAAGGTGAACAGATACATTTCAGAGCAGAACAATGCATTCCAACTGTGTATAATATTCATCTGCAGCAGTTAAGCGGGAGTTTGATGCTTGTATTCTTTCATCTGAATTTAATCACTAGTACTTCTGTCTCTGCTTGGTTACTGTTATCTGTTTGCTTCAAGTAAAGTACATTTAGCGGAGCATTATGGAAATATAAATTGGTGATTTTATTTTAATTCTCAATGTTTTTAAAAGCAAAATATTTTGTGGAACTTATCAGTCACGGAAAAAGTCTCATTGGCAGCCAACACTGTTCCTCACTAGCGACGGAAAATCTTTTGTAGGTTTGGAATGAAGCAGGTGCTCAGTGGTTCTGAAAAGTTTGAGATTTTTGTTTTTGCTTTGGGGAGGGGTTTTTGGCTGCTGTGGTCCATATCCTCCTTCAGAACAAAGCAAATGTTTCACTCCTGGAATTTCCCATAAAGTAGATGTTCCACTTTTTTTTATTTTTTTAAAGCAGTTCTAATATTCATTCAACCTTAATTGAAATTAAGACTCTTGAACCATGGTAGATATGACTTAAATGTCAGTGTATCTGTCATTCAATGGATAATAATAATCTTTTTGGTCTTACTTGCCTACGGGGAGGGCGAGGATGTGGTTGAAGTGCCTTACCAAGGCCTGCCCATTGCCAGACCCCATATACGGACTGGCAGGGCCTTGGGCAAGGGCAGCCTGGCAACATTTATTAGCAGCAGGTGAGTAACTGTCGGAGAGGACAGTCCTGTTGCCGCAAAGCCAGTGCTCGTGTTATCTGGTGTTCGTTTTATGGTTTTTAGCTTCGATTTTGTGCAAGTTTTCATCTTTGCCCTAGGTTACAGCTGAAAGAAGACCCACTGAATTTATTGTTGTGCTGTCAAGAGGAGAGCTGTATTTATTTAATACATATTTCATAATACGCCATATAGCAACTATAGCTTAGCTGATGTGTATGGGGTCCACTGATAACTTACTGACCTGACACTCAAATGATAATTTGGATTCATTTTTAATAACTATTTGCTGTTTATTTTGTAGGTCTGGTAAAAATGGGGGTCAAGAAAGAAATTGTATTTATGCTTTAGTTTTTACTAGTCTTAGAATGGTGTTAAACCCCTGTATTTTTCTTACTCCAAGTAGCAGAGTAGCTGCTGCTAAGTGTTCTTTTGGAGTGGCTGTGTCTTTCCCCAGGTTGTAACCTTTCTGAATTTCTCTGGAAGGGAGGAAAGGCTGCTTTTCTTCTTCTTTAATCCGTATAGATTCATATATCCTATGCACCATTTCTAAGAAAGGCTGTTTTATTGAGAGCTGTGACTTAATAGGGTGTTACCATTTTCTCACTGATTAATGTGTTGTCTAGAAAGCTGAATCTGACTGAGTTCATACTTAAAAAAAAAAAGTTTCTTTTTATTTTTGAGAGGCTTTTTTTCCTCTCCAGTGTTCCCCCCGCAAAGTAGAATACTTTGCAGTAGGGCTGAAGAGACTGACCTACCAATTCTCCACCGTTTCACATCATGCAATCGTTTACATTTGCAAGAAGTGGCTGTAGAGTGATATATAATACATATGCAGAGGCCTGTACAGTTCTGGCATAGTTTCAATATGTGAGGTAGAAGAATAATGAAAAGTCAGTAGATACTTAGAATCTCAGAGCCTTAATCTATGTGGTGTTTTTCGTTTTTAAGAAGGGTTACCATACTTTCAGCAGTATGCAAGTAATAGAGTTGGATTTAATAGCAGTAGGTTGGAATGCTTGGTGTTTAAACCCAGCTCCAATATTAATTCTAAAATTTACTCCTGTTAGATATTTAACTGATATTTCACTGTTGAGGCTAACATTTATTGACATTGATTTCTATGCTAGGCTTGCTAGTTCATCTTCTATTAGATGAGTCTCCTCTGTGCTTTATGCACAGTCTTTTAGTCCATGTCCTGCGAATTTTAGACTAAACCCTTTCCTTTTGTCTTTATAATTTCATGCCAACAGCATGTTCTTTCGACATTAGTTACTTATAGGAAAAACAAGTGCTGTATTTTAAGAAAAATGCTTTGCATTTTACATATTTTCCAGAGAGAAGGGGTTGCTTGCAACAGCATGATAGGTAATCTAACATATATGATATGTGAATTTGTGGGAACGGCAGCCCCCCTTACAGAAGGGGATGGTAACTTCTGGGAAGATGTTAGAATAAAATTGTTTTCCAGACAGGGCAGACTCTAGCAGTCTCACAGGCTTTCGTGTTCCTGCCTGCCCTGAGTAACAGCGCCATGGGAACCTGCTGCTTGGAAATGCCGCCGATTGCCAAAAGACTTGACATGACTATTTGTCCCTTGCTGTTTATCACTTTCCAGCTTCAGAAAGGTTTCCCTTTCTCCCCTCAGGTGTAGCTCTGTAATGGAGATATTCAAGAGACTGATGGTAATGGTTTTATTCTCCTGGCATTCGGTGGGTGGGTTATTTTAGGCTCCATTTACATTTTGTGTAATTAACTGAGATTTAAGGACGCTGTGCAGACAATTTATGCAAGGTGCTGCATTTTAGAAGATGTGCACTGTGCACTTAATGAATAGGCACAGAGCTGGCAGTTTCATATCGGAGAAGCAGTAGAGTCTGTTTGAGAGGTTGGTGCCATGAGATATTCGACAGCCCCAAGTCTCAGCACTGGCAAAAGCTGGACTTAGCTGTTTTGCTTAAATGGGGGGAGCCTGGAGGGGATGGGTTACTGGCTAATTTCTGAACAGACGTGAGTCACTCGCCAGTCATTAGGGCTACAAGCAGGAGTGCAGTTTGATGGTGCAAGAGCTGCAGAAATAGGATTCTAGCTATGTCTTGAAAAGCCTGCTGGTCTCTGAAGAGGCCCTGTTCTGGAAAGCAAAACAACTACAGCACATGCAGGCTATAGGGTCATGGTTAAACCTAGAGATATGCATATTCCAATTTGCTTGTGGGAGAGGAATTTCTTAGAGCAAGGCTTTATATAGGAATATTTTCATTTTAAACCATCACAATTTTGGGGATTTCATTTTGCCTGTTTTCTGTCTCTCTTCCATTAAAACGTTTCTCATGAAATGTCTGGAGGAAAGCGTCTATGTCAACTGAAAGGTCTTGCCTTCAAGGGAGGACTGTACAGCCGAGACGGAAAGTTCCTGCAGTGGCAAGAGCAAGTAATACAAGTTCTGTGTTTCCTAAGGTCGACTTGCATATTTTTTAGAGATTTAAGTAGAAGTTGTATCTGTCTTAAAAGGTCAGTAAAAGTCACTTTTTCAGTAGAGGCCGTTTTTTTTCAAGAAGAGAAAGCTATAATAAATTATTGCTAATGCAACAGGGTAAGTACTGAATGTGGCAGCCTTAGTTTCACTATAAATTGTCAACTATTTTTGTCTGGGTAGGCATATAGGCATAGTTTTGCGGATATATACTACCAGAGGTAATCGTACCAGAACTTTTTGGCTGTTCCTTCCTTCCTCATTCAATGTAATGACTACTCGAGATGACCAAATTCAGCTTGGTGCAGGGATGAGCGGAAAGCCCACAAATGGCCCGAAAGGCATAGGAGTGTGATGTTCCCAACTGCACCCTCAGTGTGAGGCTGCCTGAGGGGCAGTCTGGTGGCTGCTGCACGGAAGGCAGTTGGCTCCTGCGATTGCATCCCGTGCCTTGGCCCCAGGTGCGTGGCGACTTTCTGAGTAATGTAGGAATTACTACTCTGGCCAGGCTTTGGGGCAAGGAGGCAGGGAGCATGGAAAGGACGAGGTGAATTTGCATGCTCCAGAGAGATTCCTAAGGTCTCCCATGCAAAGTGCCTGCTTACTACACTGAAAATGCTTAAAAAGTTGTTCGAGTGCCAGCGGCAGAACTCACATATGCAAGTTCTGATAGATCTGAGATTATTCTAGACTGCTATTTTTAAGTTAGTCTCCTAGGTGAGTATTCCCAGTTCCCATTTACTGACAGGCTCATTTTTATTAGCTAATGATCAGCTTGAAAACAACAAGTTTTTCTTTATTTCACCCCTGAGACCGAATGGAATAGGATATTCATCTTGCCAAAGAACTATGGAAGGAACTTGGAAACACATACACACACAAACATATGGATAGATACACGCACAGGCATACACACACACACTCACACACACACACACACACACACGTATGTGTGTATATAAAAAACTCCATCAATTTTCTCAGAATAAAGAGATACTTTTGCAGAATAAGCTCTAGTTCGGTCTAGTCAGCTTAATTTTTAAAAAGAATTGTTTTTTAAAAAGGAAATGTTAAACAAAGGGAAGGATTATATAAGGAGTGAATGGCAAAAAGGTTTTCAATATCATGGAAAACTAGCATGGCTTATGTGAAAGAGAATGAAGCACAAGGTAAAATGACAGCATGAAGATATAAGTTAGATATAAATTTCAGTAGAATTAAATATCCTTCTGATGTATGGTTTTAATATTCACAAGAAGATAAAAAAATGCTCAATTTCAAGTTATGCGAGTGATTCATAAGTAATAATTCAGACACAGCATTTTTCAAAGAACTGACTTCTACACAGCTTATCAGTTACCATAGTCAGAGGCAAAATGGAAATCTAGTGTGTGTGCGTGTTTTCTTTTTTTCTCATTTTGAATAGGATTTCTTTAAACTAAACTCGTGGTATTTGTGAGATGAAAGTGTTTTGCTGCAGAGAAGCTGAAGTCAATATCCAGCAATTAATCCTCAGTAAAAGCTCCAAAAAGACATTGAACTGGATAGGAGTTGAATGATTTGTTTTCTTTCAAACTGGAGCTTCAGTCAGAGACAGGAACTTGTAGAAACTTTCTGTATTACTCTGAGCCATTTGGCATTAAGTGAGAACTTCAGGGTTTTGCTTTCTTGCTCCATCTACTTATTTCTATTGTAGAATTTTATCACCTGCTTAAAAAAAAAAAAAAAAAGTCTAGCATCATGTGAAGATGCTATACAGGGCAAAACATCTGGCAAAAAATCTCCTGGTGTTTGATGCCTGGTCTTAAATGGGCCTCAGCCCAGCTGTGCAGAGCTGGGCATGGTACTGTGGCCCTTAGAAGTCATGAGAGCTAAAGCACTACTAAAACTGGACAGGTTTGTAGCACAAGAGTCGAGTTGGAGTGTGGGTTGTAGAGCTGTGTGTTTCTCAAGCGTCTATCATCATGCTGTTTGGAAAGTGGAGCACAATTGGGGAGGAAGGGAAGTTGTTACAGGAGGTACCGTCTTATCTGTGCAATTAAACAAACTTGCTTAAAGGTAGTTGCCATGGATGTGCTGCTGAAGGATATAAGCTGAAAGAGAAGGATGCTTGAGCCTGTCCCTGGGGAAGGGATGGGGCTGATAGGCACTCCTCTGAAGCAGCATAAGTGTATATATGTGTATTGTTCAACACAAACAGGATTAAGAATATGTAGTGTATTAAATTATGTACTTAGCTAAGTTTCAGATTTAATTTCTCTGCAGTCAAGGATTACATCCACTTAGAATTAAAAAAAAAAAAAAAAAAAAAGGTAGGAAATAGTTTATTAGAGTGATTGATTTCTAGGCAGGTATTTCTATGTGCAACGTCCAGTAGCCGTGTACCGAAAGTGATGCTCCGCGAGATTAGAAAGACAGCCATGGGGCCTTACGTGCAAGTTAACTAGGCTGCTACTTAAAAATATCTTTAACTGTTCCTGAACATCTAGCAGGATGTATGAGGAATGAAAGACACTCTACAGATGGGTAGCAGGTGCTGAGATAAATGAATCATTGTGTATTTTTCATGTTCTCTCCTGTGGGTTTTTCCTATCGATTGTGTAGATTTTTATACTGAGTTCTGAAGAAAAGTTGCTTCTTCCCTTTCCAAATCTTGGCAGGTCTTTCTTTTGTAGTTTTTTGCTTCATACTTCTCTGTCAGTACTGCTACAAGTTGCCTGTTAGCTCTCCTAATGCGTCCTTCACCGCGGTCTAGCTCTGGATGGATCTACCTGAGCTCCTTGCCCCGTGCTGGCTCGACAGGCGTTCGAGACACAGAGGACTATGTGTGGTTGGGAGGTGACTTTCTTGTGTGCTTTACACGGGTGCTTCACGATGGGACGAATCGCACGCGAGGGACCAAACTTCAAACGTCCTCTCTTCAGGGGTGTTTGGGCTGTGAGTTCACCTGTGTTCAGCTGTGAGAAAATCCCGGTCGTTAGCCCGAGCTGTTGGGGCAGCCGGTTGCGGTGCTGTGGGGAGCAGCCTCGGCAGGCGAAGCGCCCGCCCTCGCCCTGTCAGCTCTGCCCCGCTCCCCGCTGCCTTGCAGCAGCTGACAAAATGTGCGTTAAGGACGTCTGGCTACAACGAACTGACGGAAACCTGGGCTTTTAGCGTGGGTTTTGGCCAGCACTGTACTTTGAAACAGGAAACAGCTTTCAGTGCTCCTGAAGTGCCGTTGGGATAATCCTATTTCAAGTTTCTGTTGACAAAAATGCATTAGATTTTTTGATGTGATTAAAATGTTCTCCTTGAAAATGAAGAGAATGAAGCTAGAATTTATGGTTGGTTTTTGTCCAGGAAAGCCAATAAATATCCATATTGTCTATCCTTGTAAGCAGCTGGTAAGAATGCCAATGAGATTTTCTTGTGATGCTGTATTTGGAATTTGATATTCTGCTTTCAGGTTTCCACTGCGGGAGCAGAGAGCTGCTTGCTGTCAAGGCTCATGTGTACAGTTCCAGTCAAAACGAGTTGAAATTGTCTCCTGTTATGATGGACTGTTTTTGTAATTTCCTGACTGACACGTAAATTGCTATTTATTTTTTAGAATACAGCATGGCAGAAGAGGCAGGGAGACTCATGAAAGATGAATTGACATTTTGAGTGTCACATAGACATAAATGGGAATAGATAGCTTAGATAGCATGCTGTTCTGGCGCAGCAAATTGGTATTTCTGGAAGGTATTTCTAATCTCATTGAAATGTTTGAAATGAAACCTTATAATTAAGACTTTTTTTTTTGATAAATGACTGTCTTGCTTGCAGCCTTTCTGTTACCGAAATTCCACACCTGAAGTCTGTCATACAGCAACTGTTTGTGCAGTAAACCTTCGCTTTGCACCTTCTTCAAGCAGGAGGCAAAAAAACAATTCCTGCTGGTTTTACACTGAGATTTGGGAACAAATCCTATACCTTGCTGTCACAGTATGCAGTTTACTTGCCTTCATTGCCCTCTTAGCTGGCTCTTAGCTGGCTCTTAGCTCTTAGCTGGCTCCTGGCTCTTAGCTCTCCTGGTTAGACACATTCCAATTTTCAGTTTAAAACCAGGCTCTGCATTTCCATTTCTTGGGCAACTAGTGTCTTGCAGCTCGAGCAGCCCTTATTCCCCACAGTATTTCATGCCAGCGTATTTACAGTCCTGTCCTATCCCTCACTCTTTAACTTACTAGACTAATTGCACTGTGGCCTCTAACTCTTTTCTTGGTGAGGTGACTGCTTTGCTTCCTTTTTGTCATTTCTCTTAGAGGGGGGATGTTGGTGCTGAGCTGGGGCTTACCCGCTTGTGCCTGGAGCAGCAGTCTCCATAGGGGCCTGCGCCTCTTGCTTTGACATCGTATTCCCATGTAAATGCAGCTGTTACTCAGGGATGCATTTGCTTTTCATCCTTGGTCGCTGTTGCGGAACTAGTAAAGTTCTTTCTGTCCAGTGTCAGCTACAAATATCGCAAAGTCTTTTTCTGTGTTTGTTTTTGTTTCTTGCACCTTTTAGGATGCAGTTTTTAAAATGTTCATCTAGCTGTGCTCCCACAGTTGTTATGGGCCAGTCTTTTGTGGCTTTTGTGAGAACAGAAACATTCTCTAACAGCAAAATGGAGTTGCCCATTTATTCTTTGGCAGCTGCTTTTGATAGCTGGGTTTCGGAGAGCAGCTGCTTTGTTCACTCTATAAAGGTTCATTTGATGTTGACCTCAACAGTTACACTTTTGCTGGCCTCTGTTTCATATTGGCAACTGTTTTATCAGAAATACAAGGGGAGATACAGGTTCCCTGTTTTCTGGTGACTGTTATCACCACAGGAGTAGCAGTGGGGGCAGGACAGTGCAAAGCTGTTGAAAGAGAAAAGAAAATTGCTGCCTTTTGACAGAGGAGTTCCTACCTACAGCCCCTGCACCAGCTCGCTCTCTGCATCAGCAGAGCTCCATCCTTGCTCCGAGCAGTGTCCATCTGGCTGCTGTTAAGGTTATGAGAAAGGAGGCTTGGAAGAAGCTGAAATTTCAGCTTTATGATTAGCCCTCAGCGTCTTGTACCCCTCTACTGCTCCAGTATTGTGTTACTTTTTTTTTTTTTTTCCGGAAAAATATAGGCATCCTTGCAAGTTACCCATATTTAGTCAGTGAGAAGACACAGAAAAAAAAATATATATCTTTGATTCCTGATAGAAAGTCACCTCTCCATTTACAACTGGGGCTAGAAACTGATGTTTGAGGAAGACAGAACAAGCCAAGCGCTGAATGCAGGAACAAGGCCTTTGCTGAAATGGAAATCACTATTGGTATAGCAACGCACACTCTGACAGCATCAGTACTTGCAATTTTTATCACAAACTTAAATCCTCATTCTCATCATCTTTATGCCATTTTACATCAACTTCAGTAAAATAAGTTTATACAGTTTTGTATAGTCTATTAGATGCATTTTTGAATGGTACTGAGAATCCTAAGGCCCTTTAAATCTGAACCAGCTAATCTCTGCATTGCAGTTGATTTCTTCTTCATTACTTTTATTAAATCAGCTCAGCAGTATAAGATATGCTGTACCATAAACTTTTTTTTAAAGTCTTTGAGCTCATGCGTGGAAGTAATTTAGTTTGATCTAAATCATTCATGCACATTTTTGGTGCTGTTAGGATTTTTTCTCCCAGAAGCGAGACTCATTGTACACCACTGGGAAGAAAACGGTCTAGCAACAGTCCTCAGAAGATTTCTGTTGTGTAAAGCATGTTTCAGATGGCATTTTGAAATGCAGAAGAGGAACCATCTTGGGAAAGTTATATTTAATTTGTGTTTTTCTTTGACTCTAAGGATCCTTGCTTCTGGCAACTTCTAGGCTTAACAGATTTAATGAAGATTTCCTTCATTTTAAGTATGAAAGTGAAAATGGAAAGTGAATCTGTTTACTTCAATCTAGCTGAGATGATTTATTCTTTAACTTTATTTTGAAATGGAAATTCGAGAAATAAATACAGTCATTGGTTGGGGTGGAGTGAGATGTTTTGTTCAGTATTTCTCAAGTTTTTAAAAGAATCTATGTAAGAAAATTACAGTTCAAAATGTCTTCAAATGAACTATCCAACTTGCTCATTTAAAATATTGTAGTATGGTTCTTTGCTGCTAGTTATATCTTTCGCAGCAGCAAGAGCGCATGTATGTGCTTTAAAGTCCACAGGATTGTTGATTGCCTTTCTCTATGTTAATAGACACAATCTCCAAAAATATTTTCTTCATTTAGCAGTATATTGTTCTGCAAAATTGCGTACTGCAAGAGGAAGAGGTATATTGCATAGAAACTTGCTGAGTTTTTTTTTGTTTGTCTTAGTCATCATTGATTTAACTTTTTCTAAAGCAGCAGCCGATGTGCGAGGTGAGATCTACCATATTACATATAGATGTATCTTCCTTTACCTGAGTTAGTGTAGCTAATGCAGACTCCACACTGGCATGGGAACGTGCTTATTAAACACTGTAAAATGCAACTATTTGCCTGTTGCAAACAAAGACTTTATTTCCTGTTGGTCGTGTTGCCATGTGCAGTATCTCAACACTGGTGTTAACCACCCGCAGAAATGTTAAGCTTTGATTACATTGATGGCTTAACATGCTGAAATTCAGGGTAGTGTTGGATGTTAAACCTTACCTGCCCTGCACTTAACTTGCTGGAGCTGATACGGCTCAGGGCAGCACTGGGTCTTCGAGCAAAAGCTAATAAGCCTTAGAGCTGTTGTGAGGTGCTATAAAGTCTTGTAGTTGGGGCCCAGATACCAAATATCAGAAGCTGTTCAGTTTCCCCTCAGGGCCTGTGTTCTGCGTCAGCAAGAGACAAATTGGATCCTAATAGATTTTATCCTCTTTACCTTAGCTTAAAAAAAGATCTTTGTATATTTTCTGTGATTGCCTTCAGCGTTAGCAGCTTTGGTAAATGGCATGTGATAGGGTAAAGATTGGTAAGAGCAACAGGTAAATCCGTAAGATAAATATATGCTCCTGGCTTAGTTTGAAGCAAATTGATATATGACTTTATAAGGGAACCTCAGCTAATGAGTAGGACATTGGGCAGGTAGAAAGAAAAAGTAAATGGGAAATGACCTTATGCCTGCTGAATGATTTGCTGGAGGGCACAGGGAAGGTCTGGGTTTATCACCCACTATGAAGGGTCCATGGGCAGAACAAAGTCTACCAACCCAAAGATAGTCTTCTGCTGGGGGAAAATAATAATAGGGCACCTCAGAAACATTGAAGTCCAATTAGCAATGAGCAAAATCAGGCTTGTCAAACATCTGTGGTCTGCGAAGTCAGACTGGAGTGCTTGTGAAATGGATTTTCAGGGAAACTTCAGCATTTGTTTGTTTATTTATTTGGAAGTATTGTAGTCACCATGTCTATTTCCAAACTGACCTTTCTATTCCTCAAAGAAGGATGGAGTAGCACAAAAGCAGGTCACACAGTATGGAGGGAGCGAAGCTTCTCTGTGCCGCTTAGAGATGCTGCTTGTTGATCTGATCTGTCACAAAACTCACTGCATGGTTACAATGAGGATCATAATTACATGAAGGGCCTAAAAAGGGAAGGAAAGAAAGAGAAGTAATACAAAGTAAGATGCTTCATAGCAAACAATTCAGATTAATACCCAGACTATTCACTTCAAAGCATTAACTGGTGAAATAATAACCAATCATACTAAAACAATATTAGTAACCACTTCTGCCAAATAATGACCAGTTATGATGAGCAGAGTTAAAGCTAGAGCTTGATCCAATGCATTTCAAGGTGCAGCCTTGCAGAATGGCACACTGCTCTAAAGTGATGGCTAAAACTGGACTTCCTTTCCTGATGAGCCAGTTTCAGAGACAGAAACGCGGTTACCTGCAGCGTATCAGGCTCCTGGCCGTGGCTGCTGAGCCCGCTGGAACGGAGCGAGCAGCGCGGCCCTGGCAGTGCAGAGCTCAGCACGGCTTGACCTGCTCACCCTCGCCGCTCCTGCCCTCGCTCTGCTTGGGCTTTCCCAGTCAGCTCGTTTTCAAGCCACCTTGGAGGTCTTTGTGCCATGCTCCAGGCCACAGTGTGCCAGTTTTTGAAGACCTATTTTATAAATCTCTAGGTCTCTTATAGCCAGTAGAACTGGCACACTGGCCTGGACTGTTTCTTGATGCACAGCATGAATTACAGATTAGTTTGGTGTTTTTAAAGTGTCTGCAAAAGCCCACCAGGAAGAAAGCCAGTTTGGTTCTTGTTCTTTGGCTGCACTTGGATGGTCTCTAAGTGGAAAATATCTCTTTCCCATGGAAATCCAGGACAGCTGAATTGAACTGGGGAGTCCAGCTGTGAGGAGCAAAGACATGTACAGTCTGATCTCTGGTTAAATTTTGTTTTTAAACATTGGAGAGTCAGATTTGTACAAAGGAATACTGGTTGTGGGGAAGCGAATGAGATGGTAGGAACATGTTCAGTGACAGGATATGGCTAAGAGCGAGGTCTGTCTTTTAATGACAACACAGCTTTAGTGCTGTTGCCAGTTTGCTAGTTAATGAATTCACTGCAGGGCTCTGGTGACAACCTTGGGAAAGGTACTACAGGTTTGCTGGTGTCTTGCCAAGCCTGCTGTATCTCCTGATGGAGAGACCTGTATTATTAACAGATGCAGCCCAAGCAAATGAGACACGGCTGAGTGAAACCCTGTGTGAGCCACCTGCCCAAGGGAGCAGCGGGAACCTAAGGACAATCCAGCCTGGGAAGTAAAAAAGTGGTTTCATTTTTCCAGTGTATGAAGCAGCTGCAATGCAGGACTTGGATTTCTTGGGTTTCCTGACTTGTCAGCCATCACTAACTCTGGCTTTCATATTGTATCAAATATTTTAACTTACCTTGGAATTTCAAAGGCCGGTTTCTTATTACAGGACTTGCTTTAGAGAGATAAAGGTGGGACCATATGCTTTGTGAGGAGAAAAGTCTAAGGGAGATGTGTTAATAGCAATGAAAAAAATGTATATGGAGTTCTGCAAATTTTGCAAATTTTACTTGTTCTCAGCAGTCTGTGTGTGTCTGGACTGCTCTCCTGGAAGCCCTGAGGCTTAGTGATGTTCCTTGGGTTGCGCTAGGACCACAGGACTGGTTTTAAAAGCAACTTGCTTGCCTTGCTTGCTTTGCTTATTATCTTGTATTGGCCACGTGGCAGGGGAGCTTCCCTGTTGTGGAGCCCGAGAAAGAAAAGCAAACAGACTTTGTGGTGCGGCCTTGTTAAATGATTCATGGGCCAATACTCCAAGCAAACAGCAAATCATAAACAACAGATTCCTGTGTTTTAATATTTTGAAAATGTCTATCTGAAACTGTCCTAAACAATTAGAGGCTCTTATTTTGCCACAAAAGCAGAAGGTATGAACAAAAAATTGGCATTACTCATAAGATCATATGTAGCCTGAGAAAAAGGAGATACGTATAAGGTGAGACCTTACCAAACACTCCTTTAAACTGCATGCTGCCTGGGTCTATCTGAGCCCTGTGGTTCAGCCTCCACAACATTTATCTAAGTTGACATTGAAATAGTTATGCTGAAGTGTTGCCAGTGCAAAGTTGGAGAGAAAATTAAATTCAAAGCAACAAAACAACCTGGTTGAATTTAGTTGCGTCTTTTCTGCTTGTTTGGGTTTCTTTTTTGACTGTGCTCTGCAAACATGGGGAGAAAACGTGTCCTTCAAATTGAAGTTAAGAAGTTAATTGTTAGTCACTGCAGCTGATGAGAGGAAAGGCAGCAAACAAACTGACTGGTACTTGGCATGATGTTTTAATTCCCTATTCCCCATCTCTGGTCTTAGTGACCTCTTCCAGATGTGTATGTACCCGTACAAACGTCAGGAGTGTGACAGGCTCCTTCCTACTTAGGCCCTGGTCAGCACAGTTTTCTGGCACTTGGCATCTGCTTCCTGCAGCCGTCCTGGATGCTCCCGGGCATCAGTCCCTGTCCTTTCGGCTCCCCTTCTGGTGCCAGGCTCCTCCAGAAGCCTCTGCGTGGGCGCACGGAGGCGGAGGTCTCTGACCCCCAAACTCTTTGCGGCGTCTCACCTCGGGACATCGTGTTCTGTTGCTCGCTGGCTCTCTCTCCCTCTGCCTGGGGAAAAATTGTTGATGCTGTGCTTAAAGTTAAGGCAATTACCGTATCTTGAGCTGATGACTACAACACTGGTTATTGGGTAACAGCCCTCTTTGTAACCTTTTCAAAGATCACTTTGGTGGAGTGTGGCGAGAGCTTTATTTAATACCTCAGCAGTAGTACAAGGCTCTCAGAGCACTTAACTGATCGAAGACCTTGTCTGGCTCAGTTATTTGGGCTCAGAAGCCGCTCGGCCATTCCGCGAGCAGAGCAGGCTCTGCCCTGGGCCCCCAGGCGTTTCCTCTGCGCCGCCCTGCCGGCCGCGTGGCGCTGCCCTCCCGCGCTGCGGCTGCTGCTCCCGGCGCCTGCGCCCGGCCTTCGCTCGGCTGCGGGGCCGCCGGGCAGCAGCACCTCGCTGGGCTCATCTAGGGGCTCCTGCTCCGCCGTAGGCCCTGGCAAGGAGCTTCAGCTTGGCTGATGCATCTGCCTGCCCTGCGCTTCGTCTTGTTCTGAGCCACGGGATGTTTGTGCTGGCTGCGCTGGTGCCTGGTGTGGCCAAATCCTGCTGGGAAACAGCCGCCAACCTCACCTCTGAAGCGCAGAAGTGATAGGTAATATTGTGGGTGTATTTGGGGTGTATTTGGCCCAATCTGAGTTATGTGAAGTCCCTTTAATGTTGCCCTGATGATGCAAGTGCTCTAAATTGTGGAAAGTTGCTTGGAGACCTCAACTTCTGCACGTGGATTTCCCAGGTTGTAGGGAACAAGTCTGTTCTCTTACGTTAGCCCTGTTCCCTGGCACTGCTGTCTGGATGGCAGCCACATAATAACATCCTGTAAATGCTCTCTTCTTTCACGAGCTGCTGAGAGAAACCTGCTAATCTCCGTTCTGTTTTGCAGGATTCCTGAGGCTGAGTACAGCCAAATCTCTGGGAATGCTGCGATTGCCTAAAGCTTCCTGTGCCTTGCGTGTGTATGTTTCTGACCATGCACAGAATGAGATTAAATGAATTAGTTGCAACTTAAAAATCACTTTGGGAGCAAAGGCTTTAGTCACTGCTATTTTGAATTAATTTCTGAACATCTGTAAGATAACCTTGAGAGACATTTGGATGAATATTAATATTTCTGACATACTGCTATTAGGTGAAATAGCCAAGGAAGGTTTCTGTCAGAAGAGAAGTATCTTTGAATAATACTTTTCTTGTTCTTGAACAATGGATTTCCTTGGCAGTGAGAACTTAGTTTCTCAAAATAAATGTTTGTGCATCTTTCAACATTTATTACAAACCTGTTTTCCCTGTGAAGTATTTTTTTTCAGGTAGTGAGTTTTACAATGAGGCCACAGTTTGGTGAAAGGGAAGCAAGGCAGCATCTCTCGAAGCCTTCCAATCTGCTGTGAAGTTTGAAAAGAAAGTTAAAAGCAAGTGGCTTTGCAGTATGTGAGGAGATCAGCTGCATAAGGATATGAAAAGATGAAAAGATTCAATTTAGCTTTCTTCCGTAAAGTCAATGGTGAAATTGCTACAAGTTTTTAGCAGGCTCAAACCAGTCTCAATGGCCCTAAAGTAAAGCCTTCATCCTCGAGCAGCTGATAAAATCACGTCCGAAAGGTGAGCTGCATCAGCTGCATCTCTACGTTAGCACTCCTTCCATCCTCATTGCCATGCGTTTGACTTGCCCTGTCTTTTCATTAGGCTTGCACGAAGTTCACTCTTTTCCTGGTGATGCTATCGCTCTAAGCAGAACACAGGACTGGAGCAGGCTTGAGGTTCCTTCTCTCTCAGTTCTCTGCAAGACACCTTGATGTTTTCTTCCACAATTCCTCACATCAAATGAAAAACACTTCCTTTTGGTACTCATGGAAACCCATTAAAAATCTATTGCTTCATGAAGAGTGATGTTTTTGCAAAGGAAATGGCTTCAGGCTCAGATAAGAACCCAGTTAGTTGATTTTAAACATGAATTTCCCACCCTGGCTGCAACTTTAATTTTTACTCATTTTTAGAATCAAATTTTACTGAAACTTCATCTGAGGTTCTAAGGTTCTAAACTGAGCATGAAACAGCCTCCCTACCTACGAATCTTCTGTTATCAATACTGAACAAAATAGATCTAGTGCACTATTTTGAAAGACCATTTTGCAAGATATTCTTAAATCAAAAGTGAAAGTCCCTGAAATCATGAATGGAATCAAAATGCTTTTAGGCATGATTACCAACCTAGGCAGCTGAGTAATGTCCAATAAGCATTCACACTCATCAAACATTCATGCATTTGGTTCCTTTTTTTTTTTTTTTTCTTTTAATTTCCCAATTTTGGGGAGGAAATGCTCTTAAAACTTTCAAGCTGACCATCATATTTCTTCCAGTATTTACCATTTGATACTGGAAATAAATATTAGGCAAGCAAATACTGTGATGAGTTGCTCTACTTTTATTTTCTAACTTCTCAAAATGCGCTTTATTATGTTTGAGTCTTGGACCTAATTCTTCGTTCATGCTGCTGCAAATTACCAATTTCAGTTGAGTTAAGCTATCAGAAGGAGAGCAAGTCTCCTATTTCCTTTCCCTGAGAAACTATTGGCATTTTTTTTCACAGTTATTTGTTTGTTTGTTTCAGATCAACTGAAAAGATTTTCATTTTGGTAAAATGAGCTTTTAAAACATATATTTTTCAAAAAAGAAGTGAAACAATTGTATCAAAACAACAGCAACAATAACAACAAAGCCAGCTCTGTTCCGTATGGAGTGCTGAAGTAAAATATTTCTGCAGGGGTGGTTGAGCTATATGTGATGCAGGACTTGTGAAAGGCCTTAATTCATCTCCTTTTCCTGTCTCTAACATCTGGTTCTTTCAGGAGTTGGCCTGTTCCATGCCTTATAGTTCATGAAGCTTCACTATTGCTGGTTTACTTGTGGCTGGCCAACACTTCCAGTAGTTATTCCAGTGGTGGAGAATCCCTGGAGTGTACGAGCATGTGTTTTATGGGCTGGTCTTCTGTTTTTCATTCCTTCAATAGGGTCAGGAATAAAAATATTATCTGCTTTATAAAAGGTAACATCTGCTGGAGGCTTTTAGGAGGGCTATTTCACTTCTGAACAGCAGAAGCAGTGAAAAGTGATCAATGATGGAGTTAGAAGTGGATATCACTGCTTGTTTTAAAATACATAAATTATGTCCAAGACTCTGAAAAAAATAGAATTTAAGCAGAAAACTATTCAAGGTCAACAAAAGAAACTGATGTATGTTTTTGTTCTTGTGCTGTCTCCTAAGCTCTCTATATTCCTCAGAAATGGGAAAGGCTTGAAGAATTGAGTAAATAACACTCTCAGGAAAACTTTGTGATCAAGAAATATAGATTGATATGAAAGCTAGAGAAGCACAGCTGACTCTATATGAGCTAATGGTTCATCTAAGACCCCTCCAAAGTACATAGAGATTTAATATCAAATGCTGAAATGTACAGAAAGAACATACAGAAAGAATGATGACTGGCGAGTGTCAACACCTTCTCTAGTGGCTTCTTGTATTGGTCACAGCTGGGCTCTTTGCTTGACAGCCCTGGAGTCAAACTATATTATAAGCATCGCACCTATATATATATTTTTTTATTCAAACCCACAAGATTTTCATGCTTAAATGAAACACTACAATATGCTAAAAGGCACCTTCCCTGTCAATATATACCTTTCTCTGTTTACAAAGGAAGGTGTGCTTCATAGAGCAGCAAGTACATTTTAAACCGCTTTTGAACGCTGACGTATTTTCATTTCCTTCTTGTACTTGAGCAGGGGAATTATATGTTATTCTCTGCCAGTTGTATGGGTGGGACTGTGTAGGTGTCCCAGAGAA
Source organism: Nothocercus julius (assembly GCA_013398735.1). Lineage (NCBI taxonomy): Eukaryota > Metazoa > Chordata > Aves > Tinamiformes > Tinamidae > Nothocercus > Nothocercus julius. Next base: position 540,842 of record VZSV01000269.1, on the reverse strand, counting down.
CAGAGGCAAAGAAGAGGCAGAGCGCTGCCCTGTAGAGATGAGGCTTCACAAATCCATTAGCTCTCTGTCGCCAGCAGTGCTAAGAATGAGAAAGCCCCCCTTGAACGTGTTCGCTTGGCAACTGCAGCAGCTGTTACCAATAAGCGACGGGAAGAGAACTGCTGACTTACCCTGCTTGGGGGATTAAGTAGCATGGGGGAACAGGGAAGGGGTGGCCGACATCTGTGGCCCTTCAGAGCACTCGTTCATGTCATGCATTACTATGAGCTGGCCCCTGATTGTATGTCATTATTTAGATTTAATGTTAAACAAAACACCTGTGCAAAATCCCTGAGAGCCACTTTGGCAGTAATTAGATTTGCAATTGCTGCCCAACAGCACAAAGACAAATGTAGCAATAAATAAACTGCCAGGCAGCATCAGCAAAAACAATTTAACCAGCAGATGGAAAGAGGAATTTCACAGAAGACAGAAACAGTCACAGATCCTTCCGGCAACATTTGTCCATCCTTTCCCGGGAACACTTGCCCAAGGTTACCCCAATCTGCACTGGATTATTCAGGCGAGGGGAACCAATCCCACGTTTCTGAGGGACTCCCGGCGGGCGGCCTTGCTCTCCCCGTGCTCCAGACCCCCGCAGGGGGCACGTGGGCTGCCGCAGCGTGAGGCCACCAGGCAAAGGGCCCCGGGGCCGGGCAGGCGGTACCAGTGCCGCGCAGAGACTGACGGCCACGCAGGGCCTCTGGCTGGCGCCGCGTTCCCTGCTGGCAGTGAGTTTTCCAGCTCGGTGCTACGGGGCAGTTGTCTCCATTGCTCAAGCCGAGCCGCTAAGTGGTGACTCCCACAGGGGCTTGCAAGCGGCTCAGGAGGCAGCAGATGCAGGGCGCAGAGCCCGAGCGTTTGGGCGCTTCCAGCCTGTGTTTAAAAGCGGCGCCTGTCTGATAGACAGGCGAGCAGGGCAGCCCCTGCTTGTGTTCTCGCCACCTGCTGACAGCTGAAAAGGAAGATGGTTTTCCAGGCCTCGCAGTTACCTGCACGATGACTGCAAACAACACATCTCTCACACCTCTGCAAAAGGCAGGAGGGGGACAGAGGGGAAGGTCTTTTTGCATATGCTTCAAAGACAGATAAATACCTGAACTCATAACAGTGTGAATATTTAATATTTTCTGACTATAAAGAAAGACTGCTACTGAAAAATATCGTTTTTACATTTACAGATAACAATATGAGGAAATTCATTATGATAACAGAAGACATAAGTATTTCAAATTAAATATGTAAGCTTGGACAGATTTTTTAATTTTTCTTTTTTCCTGACAACTTGATGTGTTCCCTAGTTTACATGCAAATAGACTGCATAAATTATACATGGATTATTTACCTATACTGGAGTATAGATGGATGAATAGTTATAAATTATGAAATAATGTACTCTGAAAAATATATAAGCCATTTTTTTTTAATGTGCCAGACATTTAATGAATTATTTTTAAGGTAAAGATCTCTCTGGAAGTAAAGAAGAAATCAGTGGGTACATGATAGCTGTCTGCATGTGCTCTTAGCCCACGGCAAATATGAAGTAACTGAATTATCTTAGACTTCAATAAAAGAGGCAAAGACAATTTGGGTGACCTTGTAGCTGCTAAAGGCTATGAGTGAGTGCACGTGACATATGTGCCCATTTAGAAATAATAGCAGGGAAAGAAATTTAAAGATCAGACTGCCAAGGAACTCGTAAGGAGTTGTCTGTATTGGACTCACCTGTGTTGAAAGACCAGCGCAATGTGTGGGAGAAGCGGGGAGGAAAAAGCAGTTGCTTTGTATGAGCTTTGAGTTTCCTGTTGTGCAGAACAATGATTTCTTTTAAACTAGGAAACAGTGTTTGCTAAGGACATGAAATACTCACAAAAATCTTATGTTTTATATGTTATTATGGATTGGATTCATAAGGGCATGAGATTTGAGTTTTTAATCCTGCCTCATGCTGGATTAAAGGTATTAACAGAGCAGGTCCAACCTAATTTGGGAAGATAGAAAATGATACATTGATTTCATTGATATGATAGGGTCTGTGATGTCCATGAGTGAGAATTCATCCACAGAGCAGTCGTGAAGGACTTCTGGCTAAGTTTATATATTTTAAGTCTGTGGGATTAAGATGGTGGGAATTTGCTCTTAAAAGCTTTTTAATGAAATGGAATTACCATTGTTTCAATGTAAAGAGCTAGTAAATTCTTTGTCCTGCTCTTTTCTGTGCTGGAATTCCTGTTATTGTTTTTCATAAAAGAAATCAATGACTAAGAGCAATGCTATTTCCAGTGTTTTTAACTCTAACTTCACTTGCCAATATTTCTTCTTCTCAAGCTGCACCTCAGCCGGGTGGGATCAAATCGCTCAGCTGGCAGCAGCACGCAGAGGAGTTTGGAGCAGTGCGTCAGTGCCAAGGGTACAGCCATGTCCTGAGGTGTAATGCTGCAATTTGTGTTTCCTCTTGTCCCACGACACAAGACAGATCACTTTCCTTTGCCCTCGTTTGCTCCAGTTGTTAAAGTTCCCAGAAATTCTGAGGATGAAAATGCTATCCAGAGCTACAGTGTCTTTCAAGACCTTGAAACGCTGATTCCAAAATAATACCTGAGCAGATAGGAACCCGTCTTTCAGGAAATCCTAGACCTTCTTTGTTATTTTTCCCAAAAATTGCTGTCAAGAGGCAAAGCAGAGATGTGACCATCAGTATGGCACGTGCAGCAGGAGTACCTGCCAGCTTTCTTGGAAAGCTGCTGTTGGTGAGGAAGGGGGCTGAATTCCTGCATTACTAAATAGGCCAGGTGGACAAAGGTATAAAGAAGAAATACAGACACTGGGCTGCAGTGGTCTGGAGGGATGGAAAAAACAAATTTATAATGGATGAGACATACATAATTAATATGCTTATTGTGTCCTTAAATTAGTTGTTGAAAAAAAAGATTTCTGATACTGAATAGTAAGTAAAGATGTTGCCTGAAAATACAAGGTAGTTGTGTATAGAACAGATACGGCAAGCCAGTTTTACATGAAGAAATAAAAGATGTGATGGGAGTGATTCAAAACAGAGTAATCATACTGAGGAGGAAAAGCAAAGATGAATACGTATTGTTAAATCCTCAGAAGTGAGGGGATTTTATGTATATTCTTCTTTTTTGTGTGTCATCATGCGATCACCTGAGAGCTGCTTTTTCTTTTATAAAAGACAGCTTCTGTTTTGTAAAGAGTATTTCCATATTATGCTTCCGCTTTTTTCCTTCTGCTGTTTTAGTTCTAAAGTCATGCAAAAATATCTTCAAAGAAATAAGCAAACTAGTCTTTTTGAACATAGAGTAGGTTTTTTTTCTTAGTGTATGTTTAACTATTTTTGCTCAATTGTTCAAAACTTATTTAGTAAAATCATTATATTTGCTTTCAAAGTGATCATGCCTGTGCAAAAGGAATCTGTGCACTTAATCTAATGACTGTATTCCTCTGGATTGTAAATATCTGGCCCAAGTGAAGGTAATAACTAATGCGAGGTATTTAACTGCTATTTTAGCTGTTTAAAAAAAAAAGAAGGAAAAAAAAAGAGAAAAATTTCTTACCCAGAAACTGTATGCTGGTTTCAAAAAGACTTTCAAGAGATACATCATTGCTTGACTAACAAAAAAGTTATCAGCATTCAGTATTACTGAATTACTCCATTACTCTGCACAGCCCCAACCCATGTTTTCAAGCCTCTGTTATATTTTGGCCATCTGATCACTCGCATCATAGACAAGGTTATTATTAATCACGGTCAACACCTGTTTACTTTTATGCCATTTCTTTTGATGGATAGTAAGTTGTAAGTTTGTTAAATTAAATACGGATATTTTTCTTCTAATTTGAACAGATGAATGAAAAAGGAACTAGAGAGAAAAATGTTTTCAGGCATATCCTACAAATTCCATTTTTGTAAAATCATATCACTTGCCAAAGCAGGATAAAGGTGCTGAAATTAGTGTGATTAACATCATTATCCTTTGGGCCCATAGTCAGATTCAGGTGCTGTGAATACAGTATGAATATGAAGTCAAAAAAAAAATTCTTAATTGCAACTGTTTTATGCTGGATTAAGCAGTCAGAAATATATTCTGAATGCACAAAGCTGTTGAACATTCTAGGGATGGGCATTATATATATATATATATATGTTTATATGTTTATATGTGTATATATAAGCAATTTTAAGGGAAATAAGTGTAGATAATATGAACCTGAAACAAATATGAGGCATCATGAGAAAATAAATCTTCCACTGATGCACGGAATAATAATAAGAAGCTGTTCTAGCAGCCAATTACTGTTGGGATAATACAAGCAAGAACTGCATGTCTGTAAAACAGAAAAAGAAACCTATTTTCAAGGGAGACATTTTTTCAATAAAAGTAAATTCAGGAATGCCTGAGAAAAAAGTACTATTACTGATTTGGTTAGCTGTTTTCAAATTTTGAGGAAGAAACAACACAAACAGCATTGCCTCAAGGATTTGACTGCTGGGACTTTCGGGATCGATGAAGTCCCCTCAGTCTCTATGGCTGCCTGCGAGCCACACCGAACACTTGCTGTTTTCGTTAAGAAATTGCTGATGATGGTAAGGCAGGAATGACTATCTCTGGAGACAAAAGTTATGCAGATGGCTGCTCTATAATTTATTCTGAACTGTCTTTTCTTAGCAAAAAAATAATTTGAAGTTTGGAAAGGAAGCTTTATAGAAATAGAAAGGCTTCACATGTTAAATTATAATAATTAAAACCAAAACAAAGCATGGATATTCCTAGTTCCTAGCATCCTCATCACATACATGGATTTTGACATTTAGGAACACTGTGCCGCAGTTGTCACATGTCACATGCACGGGGGGCAGAAACTCTTGCCCCTACCTTTTTTTTTGATCTCACAGTTCAGACTGAGTCATTGCTGGTTGTAATTCAGAATTGTAGGACTCCTTGAATCCCTCTTAAATTCCTTGCTTGCTGTGGATAACCAAGTAGCAGGACCCCTCCTGTGCCTTCGGCTTTCCAGGAATCTTCGTTGTCTGTGTGGCCGTGGCGGCATTTGTCACCTCCAGGGGCATCACTGCATCTCCATAGGAAAGTGGTGCCTCTTCTCTGCTGGGGTCGAACAAACCTGCCAGCATTCGATCTTGCAGGAATGTATCACTGCTTTATTCAGGCTCCTAAATTACGTCACGGTCAGCTTACAATAACTGCTTAAAATTTTGGTGCTGAACTCATCACAGTTAATAGCCTGAGACTAAACTAATTCAAATAAAAGCAGATTTAAAGCAGTGTGCCTTGAAAGGTGCAGACCGCAGGCCTCCAAAGTAAAGGATGTGAGGGATGTGAAGCCAGATTCCGGTGTGGTCGTTTCACTCCCTGTGCCTTATTGCTCATCGCCTGGCAGGTGATGGGTTATTTTTGAAGAGCATCGTGTCAGCAGTGGGGTTTGCAGTGCAAACCCACAGCTCACCGTGCTGGTTCAGATGAGAGCAGGGTAGACTCTGCGAGCAGGCCAAAATCAAGAACTTCTTCTGGCAGCCTTGCCACAAAAGTAATTGCTTCCTGAATTGTGCCCTGAAAGCTGAAAACAAAGTTGTCCTGAATTGCTTGTCAACAGGTGTTGCCAAATCTTTCTGACACTTAAAATGGAAATGCTGTTTTTTTTTTTTTTTTTTTTTTTCCCTATTCTGAGCTCCTGCCAAGTTATCTTCTGTCTCCAAAACTCAATTACCCTCTCAAGCAGGTTTTTCAGAGGCTTTGGAACCGTGCGCATAAATTTGCTGCTGCCGTTGCTTTTATCCAGAAAGGTGCCAGAATGTTCCTGGGCTGCCTTGAAGGCTGCCCCGATGTTGTAATGGTCACACAGCTCCCAAGGTGGAGTGTGTGCCCAGTGCGTGCCTGGGTGAGCTGTATCCTACAGTTTCACTGTGAGCTCCATTTAAAATTGAATCTTGTTTCTAGGCATGATTCTCTTCTCATTTGAAAAATTCATCGTGAACCTACAAAAACTGGATGACATTTCCAAGGTTGGTTGGCAAATACTGTTAAAATCGATCATTCCTCTCGCTCTTTGTTACCTATAGCGCTAGGAACTTGAAATGAGCAGAAACCACTCCAGCATTAAAAATTAGCACTGAACTGTATGAAAAAAGTTAGCATATGCTGAAATTTGCCAAATTTCAGTCTTGCGGGAAATATTCACTGTTAGATAGCTCTCATTGCTCAAATGCTTTCCTGAAAATGTTCCACTTAGGAATAGGGATTATGCACCGTGGGCAATTGTAAGAGCTGGTAACCATTATTTCTGGAATAACAGATGAGAAGACGATGACTGAGGTAACTTTGCTAATTTAGGAAAGGGTTGCCACCATAGCTAGTTGGCTCAAACACTAGTTTTCAAGCTGCAATTTTGGCACTTAAAAAACAGTGTAAAATTCCAGTTACATAATCTAAGTGGACCAAAGAAAATCATAGCTTTGGCATGTGTTTTTTGCTAAAAGCAAAGGCAACTAAAGAGCTATTTACTATTCAATAGTAGGCCTAGTTTAAGGCTAACACTAGAAAAAAAAATTAAAGCTGAGTTGGTCCTCCTACCCATTTTTTTTCTTCAAAGTTTTATTGAAAGGCAGCCACATGTAATATATATCCATATATCCATGTTTATATGTTTATATATCCAGTTGACCTGTATGCTTCAAGGTTTGAGCTTGTGTATAGAATATTTCCAGTGAATCACATTAAGGTGAAAAAGACTTTTAGAAGAGGGTTCTGCAAGATCTTGAGGAATGGCAAGAAAAAATATGTGTAAGTTACAGCTTTTCTACTGTGCTCTCCCGTGGAGTGTGCACCTGGTAAGGAAAGGAAATCTCTGGAGTTAGCAGGCTTCTGTAGCACTAAGGAAAAATTGATGTGGCCTTGTAGAATGAAATCTGAAAATCTGATGATTTGGTCTCTAAATGTATCAAATATTAAATGCCAACTCTGATTGACATGGTAGTACTTTGAATCTGAAAAATATAGAAAAGGAAATTTTTTTTTTGCACCGAAATGATAAAAATGTCTTCAGAGATACTTTGCTAAAGGCAAAAAGAATAAGTAGCAAGGAATGATATAAACATATGTGATTTAATGCAGCAAGCAAGTAATCTTGTTTTGGTAACTAAATTTACTTTTGTTTTGTATTCATACTTAATTGTTTTATAAAGAAAGGCTGACCTGCCCTGAATGGTAATTGTTAAGGGGAGTCATTTTGCAATGCAATTTCAGCTTTAGGCTCAGTTTAATATTATTCATTATGACAGTTAGAAAAAAAAAATCCAAGAGCAATTTTGCTTTTGTCAGTAACTTTCCTGATTCAATGCTCTTCTCTCTTTACCTCTTTGGCAGTAACAGTGCAGTTCTTAAGCAATGTTTTTGTAAATTCTAAGTTATTTTTTAAAAAATTGAATGTACTTTGTAATTATTTTGAATGTACTTTTATATAGAAAATCTATTTAAATTGCAAACTATTTCTTCTAAAGCAATGATTTACATCCTTTCTGATAAGCAGAAACCAATGAAAGTTAAAAAATAATTTCCTTTTTTTAGTTGTGCACTGAAATAGCTTAGGTGTTATTAACTTAAAAATATTAAAGATGAAGCAATTTGAAAATGCCATCTTTAGCCTGAACAAAAGGAAAATTTAGCTAGAAAAATGCCAATGTTTTTATTGTTATAATAGCTACATAGACTAGGCTGTTATATATCATATCATTATCATAGGCTGTCATAACTGTGCATTGTGCATGGCCATATGATAACCACATTATCATCGCCATATGATACAAAATCAGCAATAATTAAAAATGATGCTTCTGTATCCAGTATCCACTTCCCGCTTCCAGTCTCCTCTCAGCCATGTTGCTTGATTTGGTGGCTTGTCGGGAAGTTTCTGAACTCACCACGTACAAATCCCCCAGAAGCCCTGGCTGGATAAATGAGTCCGACCTGAAAGCCATAAGGTTGTGCTTGGGTAGCTGGACCTGAGGTGTTGAGTGACCCCCAAAAGTGTCCCGAAATCCTTCTCTGTCATGAGAAGGGATGTGGTTTCCCATTTATGGTCTGGTGTATTTATCTTGATTAAAATAGAGTGGTCAAACAGGCTGTCATTTGTGGCATGCTCATAAATACTGATTGGAAATTTAATTTGCTCAGATGTGAGTACGAAAATGTGGAAATGTTTGGAGGAAAAAAATAACATAATGAGTTTTCCTGGTGTCCTGGGCATGCACTTCCAGTGCAGGCAGAACTATTTTTCTACATGCCTTCCTTCTCTGTTCTGGGCAAATATACAAAATCAAATACAAGTTTGCCCAAGGCTCTTAAAAAATAATGAAATTTTTCTAGCAAACATTTTGTGCCGGCAAAGAAAGATGGTGAGGTGCTTCATACCTAAATGTCTTAGCTTTAAATCTTGCGCATTTGGGAACCCTCTAGCTTGTGTTCGGGCATAAGACTTTTTGATTTATTGAAATTTTTGCCAGAAATTCCTTGCCTATTTTGAACTGAACACTTTATTTACCAAATAAAACACTGAAACAATGCATGCAGCCATAATCAGATCACCCATTGGAAAATTGCAAAATCCTCTGCCATCAATTGCCTAACAGGCTGAATGTTTTCTGAATGTATATATACATACGTATATAAAACCTTCCGCTGTCAGATAATGTGGGGAGGAGTGTGAGATACTAGCGTGTAGGTGCAATTCCTTATGTGTGCTGTTATTGTGCCTTCTGGGTCAGATATTGAGAGGCCTGCTGGTCTGAAATAAGATCTGAATTCTTGAGTAAAGTTCAGGGTGGACAGTGTAAAATATAATGACAGCTGTGAAATATTAAGTGGTGAAGATTTGATTCATAGCTCTATTTGTCTTATTTCTATTACCATCAGGGAAGAACTACTTATATTTACTTTATGGTGTTTACTTTGTAAACCACTCACGTTCATACAACAAAAGAAAGATCGCAGGGCTCTGAATACATTTCTATAACGTGAAATATGATTATTGGAATAGATACCATTTAAAAATCAAATTGCACTTCCACTGCACTACAGTGCACTTCAGTTAACTGAAAGGTCCCAGGATTTCTTACATAGTTCAATCTTTAACTTCCAGATTTCTTCTGGGAAATGCCTTCCCTTTTTTTTTTTTTTTTTTTTTTTTTTTTTTTTATGAACTTCAATAGATTTTTCCCACTTTATTGTATGTAACGCCACTTGAGAAATTTTAGCTGTTCTTCTTCCGTACCTGTTGCCTAAAAGAGATGAGACTCCGTAGCCCTCTCTTCATGTTTGGGCATCCTTTCCTTTCTGCCCCACTGATCCATAGCTGTTAGGATTGCAAGGCAGCTTCTGCTTGGAGATTAACCCCTATTCTGCAGATCACCGTTGCTTGCACAGTGCATTCACACCCGTCACCCTGCCGCAAGGGTACGTTATAGGTGGCCTTTATGTGCTGTGACTGACACTCAGTTTAGGGAGATACACTGACTGAAAGAGAATTAGCCAACCTGTCACAGAAGCAATCATCATCTTTTATCCTCATCCAAAATAAAAAGCTCTTAAACCTTAAAAGCACAAAATTCTGCTGTGTCTGTATGCTGTCGATCCCGGCACTTTTAGTATGCATTCAGTTACATGTCCTGCAACAATTTCTTCATAAGGATTATGTTTTATATGCGATTGTTTCTGGAGAGAAGAGGTGGAATTTGCTTGTACCTTAGAATCTGTGCTTTTGCAGATTTATTGCTTTCTGTAAATCTTATTTTTGGGGACAGCAACTGGTAACATGAAAATAAACAGCAGAAGTGTGCTAGAGTGAGTCTCCTACTGCGTAGCACATTGTGCTACCCTTTCTAGCTCGAGTTATGCAAATCATTAAAAAGGAAAAATAACGATATAGTATTCTAATAGAAATCACTCATTCAGAGTCAGCTGTTCTGATTTACCAATAATACGGTCTATGTGAAATTAATCACACCTAACGAAATCATGGTGCAGCAGCTACTTAACAGGTTCACCAGTCATGACAGTATTATAGAGCACTTAAGAGATATCCAGATTATAGCCAAAGAGGCCGATCATCATTCACACAAACCCCACATTGCCTGACTCTATTAAGGGGCCTGAGATTTATTCCTGCTTGAATGCTGTCTGAATTGTTTAAAGGGAAGTGGTATACAGGGGTTTTGATAAACTGAGTTTTCTCCTTTTCCGAAATACTGTAATCATCCTTAAATTACAAAACTGCTCCCTGTCAGACCAACCATGTAGGGCTTAGAACAATGTTTGCTGTGATGAAACCCTGCAAAGTTTAGAGGGGCTGATCCAACTGCTATGGAAATCATGGCAAATTAGCACAAACCCAGATCAAAAAAGGTAGGATTAGCCTTTTGCTGAGACTTTTGAAAGTGCTGCTGTGCACTGATTTTCACTGAAACTATCACTTGTTAAATCTTTTTTTTTTTGTTAATTTTTTTTTTGCACAATCTCGTCCATGGTGTTTATGGAAGAAGTGTGATTGGTTTAATTACATTCTCAAAGAAAGTATAGATTAATCACTGTAGAAACACTCTTTAAATGAAACAAACAAACAAACAAACAAAACAACCCTGAGTGTTCACTTTTAATTTCACCAGAAAGGATAAGAAATATTTCATCTGCAGGTGGGCAGCCTTCACTCCATCTGTGGATTTGCTCTGCAAGTTCTTTTGTGGCAAGGGAACTATGGAGCCAAACAATACTACCAAATTGTGTTCATACTTCTACAGTGATGTTCCCTAGTTATATTTGTTTCATTCTGTCTTTGCAGTGGTTCCTATTAATTTGTTCATCAGCTTTTTTTTCCAAGTAATTTCTCAGAGGCACTGTCTTGTATTTGAAGTTATTTCTTGACTTTGAAATCCTTTGTTGTTTGTGCAAGGATTTAAAAGGTTTTGTGAATATTGATGTTTTATATGGGAAAAAAGAGCAAGTAGAATTCAAGATGGTATTCTCTGTTTAATTGTAACTGCTTGCGTTTGATCTAACAGGAGCTGTGGTTTTTAAAAGGGGAATGAGCATGTGACTGATAAGTGGTTTTGAAAAAAAAAAAAAAAAAAAAAGAGTAATAAGGGAATGACTCTATTGCTTTGTTCCCGACTGTGGAATAGGCATCCTTCAAGGCTTGTAAAAACATAAGGCTTAACATTTTTTTCAGAATCCTTTCCAGAGAGCGAATGCCATTCTACAGGATGGAGCAGTGGTATTTATAAGTCCCTTTCTTAAATCTTATGTTAAAATACGAAATCCACTCTCTTAAGCAAAGTACGGAACATGGCAATGACAGGTGAATGACAATTTTTGAACTCCTGGGGGCAAAGAAGATGTTGCCTTCCTGTGGATGAGTATGAGTGGCCTCTTTCTCAGAGTCCATTGTCAGTGTTACATGGGGTTTGGTAACTATTCCCCGTATTCAGAGTACAAAAGGCAGACTTCTGTTTAATTACTGAGCTCTGCTGCAGATCTCACGCTCTTTTTGAGGGCTGAATGTATATTGCAAAATATTGCATGACCTTTTGGAAGCCAGAAGTTGTTGACTTGAGCTTTTGACTGAGAAATACTGGAAGTGAATGTCATCTTGAACATGCAGTGCTCTATCATCTCTTGAGCCCTTCCATATCTGGAATGGGGCAGACTCTTTCTCTCTTGAAATTGCTGAATGATGGGGAATGGAAGCTTGTTCCACCTAGCTGCAAAGGAAAGAATGTTCCCTGGTAAGCCAGCAATCTAATACCAATAAACGGAGAGCTCTTGCTGGAATTTTCTTCATGCTGTTTTGTATGTGCTTGGTACAGAAAAGGGCAGGTAGCTTGGGCAAGGACCTCCCTTTCTATACAGAGACTGACTTTGCAGGAGTCTCTCAGGTGATGTTGTTTCCTTGTAAAACATGTAACAGTATGGGGAGGGTAGAAGTGTTACCAGACCAGTAGTATATGCTGTTATTGCCTTCTCTGGATATTTTGGATATTTTCTTATGTGACTGCGTAATGGCGACAGGTTGTTTTTAGATGTTTTATCACAGAGTGTTGGGGGGTGGGTTTCTTCTCGTTCATCTCAGAGGAAGCATGCCCCGAGGCTGACTGCACGGCTGGGCTCCCGGCTTGGGCAGACGCGCCCTGAGCAGAGCTTGTTCTGCAGGGGCTGAGGCGGGGGCCGCCCCCGCGCTTCCTCGCCGCCCCTCAAGGAGCCGTTGGCGGGAGCCGTTAGGGCCGTTGGCGGGCACGCGCTCCGCACCGGGGCGCGGCCCCGCGCTGCGCGCTGATTGGCCGCAGCGCCGTGTAAAGCGCCCCCTCCCGCGGCGGGCGGGTTCTGCCGCCTCGAAGTGTTATCGCCGCGCGGTGCGGAGAGAGCGGAGCGGCTCCGGTGGCTCTGCCGCTGCGTTCCCCGCGCGGAGGCGGGCGGTGGGTTCCTCCGCCGACTCGTCTCGGCTCTGCCTCTGCGTTCTTATTCCCTGAGGCTCCGCACTCGCTCCGGGTGCTTGGCCCCCCGGCGGGCTGGGCATGGCGGGGCGCCGGGGGCGGCCCCAGCGGGCGCGCTGAGAGGTACGGGGGAATCTGGCGGCGCCATGCGGTCCCTGAACATCACCCCGGAGCAGTTCGCGCAGCTCCTGCGGGACAACAACGTGACGCGGGAGCAGTTCATCGCCCTCTACGGGCTCCAGCCCCTCGTGTACATCCCCGAGCTGCCGGGGCGCACTAAGGTGGCCTTCGTGCTCATCTGCGTGGTTATCTTCGCCCTGGCGCTCTTTGGCAACTGCCTCGTACTCTACGTGGTGACTCGCAGTAAAGCCATGAGGACCGTCACCAACATCTTCATTTGCTCCCTGGCGCTCAGCGACCTCCTCATCGCCTTCTTCTGCGTCCCCTTCACCATGCTGCAAAACATCTCCTCTAACTGGCTCGGCGGTGCGTGACGGGGCACGGGGGTGTCCGGGACGCGGGCTGAGGGGCTGGAGGTCCCAGCCGTTACGGGGTTGCTGGAGGCTGCGGGAGGCGGAGAGGCTGCTGCGGGGCAGCGCTGGTTGGCGAAAAACGCCACGTGAAGCTGCTGGTTCCCTCTCCACCCACCGTGAGGGGTGGCAGGTGCCGCGCGGCCGTTGGGCTCCGTGCGGGCGAGCGCGAGCCTGGAGCAAACTCAGTGACCCATCTGTGAGGAGGCTGCTGGTGTATTTAGTGTAATCCTAGTGTATTTAATGGAAACGCTGTTGGCATGGTTATGTCCGTGAGCTGCTGAGCGCGCTTGTCAAGTTCATGGTACTCTCGCAGCGTTGGAACTGGTGAAAACTTGGGAGGTCTGTGCTCCCGGGAGCCGCTGGCCGCTCTCGGGCGCTCCTGCCCCTTAACGGGAATTAGAGGCTCGTCCCTCCCAAGTGCTCCGGCACTTACCTTCAGCGCAGTGCGAGACGCTTTTCAGCGGCGTTAAATAACGACTGCACCATTCCTTCAGGTTATGTTAAATCTCTTGCGCTTTCGTGCTCGTGGCTTCTTAAAAGTTGCAAGATATTTGTAAGAAACTACAGATTGTCTAGTGCAGAGGGGACTTTTCAATTTTTCTCCTCTTTTCCCTCCCCCCCCCCTCCAAATTAATGAGTTCTGGCTGGCAAGTAAAACATCATTCCATCTTTATTTAGCTTAATTTCCTTTGGGATCGTTAGACTTGGATTTGGCACCCTTTAACCCTTCTCAGGAAAAAATCCTTGGGAAAAAAAAAACAGGGTGGGAGGCAGTAAGAATACATGTTACGGGGTACTCTGAATTTACGAGCTGCTTATGTGTGTAGTCACGTATCTTGTAATGCACAAGGAACTTGTTCAGTTTTCTTAGGATGTCGGGCTTGGTGTGTTTGTGTGCTTTTTAGCAAGTGGCTTGGGTGTTTACAAAGAAGCTTGTTTATGAACCAGATGTTGTAAAGGATCAGGTTTTTTTCCAGGATTACAGGATTTAAAAAAAAAAAAAAAAANTTTTTTTTTTTTTTTTTTTTTTTTTTTTTTTTATGAACTTCAATAGATTTTTCCCACTTTATTGTATGTAACGCCACTTGAGAAATTTTAGCTGTTCTTCTTCCGTACCTGTTGCCTAAAAGAGATGAGACTCCGTAGCCCTCTCTTCATGTTTGGGCATCCTTTCCTTTCTGCCCCACTGATCCATAGCTGTTAGGATTGCAAGGCAGCTTCTGCTTGGAGATTAACCCCTATTCTGCAGATCACCGTTGCTTGCACAGTGCATTCACACCCGTCACCCTGCCGCAAGGGTACGTTATAGGTGGCCTTTATGTGCTGTGACTGACACTCAGTTTAGGGAGATACACTGACTGAAAGAGAATTAGCCAACCTGTCACAGAAGCAATCATCATCTTTTATCCTCATCCAAAATAAAAAGCTCTTAAACCTTAAAAGCACAAAATTCTGCTGTGTCTGTATGCTGTCGATCCCGGCACTTTTAGTATGCATTCAGTTACATGTCCTGCAACAATTTCTTCATAAGGATTATGTTTTATATGCGATTGTTTCTGGAGAGAAGAGGTGGAATTTGCTTGTACCTTAGAATCTGTGCTTTTGCAGATTTATTGCTTTCTGTAAATCTTATTTTTGGGGACAGCAACTGGTAACATGAAAATAAACAGCAGAAGTGTGCTAGAGTGAGTCTCCTACTGCGTAGCACATTGTGCTACCCTTTCTAGCTCGAGTTATGCAAATCATTAAAAAGGAAAAATAACGATATAGTATTCTAATAGAAATCACTCATTCAGAGTCAGCTGTTCTGATTTACCAATAATACGGTCTATGTGAAATTAATCACACCTAACGAAATCATGGTGCAGCAGCTACTTAACAGGTTCACCAGTCATGACAGTATTATAGAGCACTTAAGAGATATCCAGATTATAGCCAAAGAGGCCGATCATCATTCACACAAACCCCACATTGCCTGACTCTATTAAGGGGCCTGAGATTTATTCCTGCTTGAATGCTGTCTGAATTGTTTAAAGGGAAGTGGTATACAGGGGTTTTGATAAACTGAGTTTTCTCCTTTTCCGAAATACTGTAATCATCCTTAAATTACAAAACTGCTCCCTGTCAGACCAACCATGTAGGGCTTAGAACAATGTTTGCTGTGATGAAACCCTGCAAAGTTTAGAGGGGCTGATCCAACTGCTATGGAAATCATGGCAAATTAGCACAAACCCAGATCAAAAAAGGTAGGATTAGCCTTTTGCTGAGACTTTTGAAAGTGCTGCTGTGCACTGATTTTCACTGAAACTATCACTTGTTAAATCTTTTTTTTTTTGTTAATTTTTTTTTTGCACAATCTCGTCCATGGTGTTTATGGAAGAAGTGTGATTGGTTTAATTACATTCTCAAAGAAAGTATAGATTAATCACTGTAGAAACACTCTTTAAATGAAACAAACAAACAAACAAACAAAACAACCCTGAGTGTTCACTTTTAATTTCACCAGAAAGGATAAGAAATATTTCATCTGCAGGTGGGCAGCCTTCACTCCATCTGTGGATTTGCTCTGCAAGTTCTTTTGTGGCAAGGGAACTATGGAGCCAAACAATACTACCAAATTGTGTTCATACTTCTACAGTGATGTTCCCTAGTTATATTTGTTTCATTCTGTCTTTGCAGTGGTTCCTATTAATTTGTTCATCAGCTTTTTTTTCCAAGTAATTTCTCAGAGGCACTGTCTTGTATTTGAAGTTATTTCTTGACTTTGAAATCCTTTGTTGTTTGTGCAAGGATTTAAAAGGTTTTGTGAATATTGATGTTTTATATGGGAAAAAAGAGCAAGTAGAATTCAAGATGGTATTCTCTGTTTAATTGTAACTGCTTGCGTTTGATCTAACAGGAGCTGTGGTTTTTAAAAGGGGAATGAGCATGTGACTGATAAGTGGTTTTGAAAAAAAAAAAAAAAAAAAAAGAGTAATAAGGGAATGACTCTATTGCTTTGTTCCCGACTGTGGAATAGGCATCCTTCAAGGCTTGTAAAAACATAAGGCTTAACATTTTTTTCAGAATCCTTTCCAGAGAGCGAATGCCATTCTACAGGATGGAGCAGTGGTATTTATAAGTCCCTTTCTTAAATCTTATGTTAAAATACGAAATCCACTCTCTTAAGCAAAGTACGGAACATGGCAATGACAGGTGAATGACAATTTTTGAACTCCTGGGGGCAAAGAAGATGTTGCCTTCCTGTGGATGAGTATGAGTGGCCTCTTTCTCAGAGTCCATTGTCAGTGTTACATGGGGTTTGGTAACTATTCCCCGTATTCAGAGTACAAAAGGCAGACTTCTGTTTAATTACTGAGCTCTGCTGCAGATCTCACGCTCTTTTTGAGGGCTGAATGTATATTGCAAAATATTGCATGACCTTTTGGAAGCCAGAAGTTGTTGACTTGAGCTTTTGACTGAGAAATACTGGAAGTGAATGTCATCTTGAACATGCAGTGCTCTATCATCTCTTGAGCCCTTCCATATCTGGAATGGGGCAGACTCTTTCTCTCTTGAAATTGCTGAATGATGGGGAATGGAAGCTTGTTCCACCTAGCTGCAAAGGAAAGAATGTTCCCTGGTAAGCCAGCAATCTAATACCAATAAACGGAGAGCTCTTGCTGGAATTTTCTTCATGCTGTTTTGTATGTGCTTGGTACAGAAAAGGGCAGGTAGCTTGGGCAAGGACCTCCCTTTCTATACAGAGACTGACTTTGCAGGAGTCTCTCAGGTGATGTTGTTTCCTTGTAAAACATGTAACAGTATGGGGAGGGTAGAAGTGTTACCAGACCAGTAGTATATGCTGTTATTGCCTTCTCTGGATATTTTGGATATTTTCTTATGTGACTGCGTAATGGCGACAGGTTGTTTTTAGATGTTTTATCACAGAGTGTTGGGGGGTGGGTTTCTTCTCGTTCATCTCAGAGGAAGCATGCCCCGAGGCTGACTGCACGGCTGGGCTCCCGGCTTGGGCAGACGCGCCCTGAGCAGAGCTTGTTCTGCAGGGGCTGAGGCGGGGGCCGCCCCCGCGCTTCCTCGCCGCCCCTCAAGGAGCCGTTGGCGGGAGCCGTTAGGGCCGTTGGCGGGCACGCGCTCCGCACCGGGGCGCGGCCCCGCGCTGCGCGCTGATTGGCCGCAGCGCCGTGTAAAGCGCCCCCTCCCGCGGCGGGCGGGTTCTGCCGCCTCGAAGTGTTATCGCCGCGCGGTGCGGAGAGAGCGGAGCGGCTCCGGTGGCTCTGCCGCTGCGTTCCCCGCGCGGAGGCGGGCGGTGGGTTCCTCCGCCGACTCGTCTCGGCTCTGCCTCTGCGTTCTTATTCCCTGAGGCTCCGCACTCGCTCCGGGTGCTTGGCCCCCCGGCGGGCTGGGCATGGCGGGGCGCCGGGGGCGGCCCCAGCGGGCGCGCTGAGAGGTACGGGGGAATCTGGCGGCGCCATGCGGTCCCTGAACATCACCCCGGAGCAGTTCGCGCAGCTCCTGCGGGACAACAACGTGACGCGGGAGCAGTTCATCGCCCTCTACGGGCTCCAGCCCCTCGTGTACATCCCCGAGCTGCCGGGGCGCACTAAGGTGGCCTTCGTGCTCATCTGCGTGGTTATCTTCGCCCTGGCGCTCTTTGGCAACTGCCTCGTACTCTACGTGGTGACTCGCAGTAAAGCCATGAGGACCGTCACCAACATCTTCATTTGCTCCCTGGCGCTCAGCGACCTCCTCATCGCCTTCTTCTGCGTCCCCTTCACCATGCTGCAAAACATCTCCTCTAACTGGCTCGGCGGTGCGTGACGGGGCACGGGGGTGTCCGGGACGCGGGCTGAGGGGCTGGAGGTCCCAGCCGTTACGGGGTTGCTGGAGGCTGCGGGAGGCGGAGAGGCTGCTGCGGGGCAGCGCTGGTTGGCGAAAAACGCCACGTGAAGCTGCTGGTTCCCTCTCCACCCACCGTGAGGGGTGGCAGGTGCCGCGCGGCCGTTGGGCTCCGTGCGGGCGAGCGCGAGCCTGGAGCAAACTCAGTGACCCATCTGTGAGGAGGCTGCTGGTGTATTTAGTGTAATCCTAGTGTATTTAATGGAAACGCTGTTGGCATGGTTATGTCCGTGAGCTGCTGAGCGCGCTTGTCAAGTTCATGGTACTCTCGCAGCGTTGGAACTGGTGAAAACTTGGGAGGTCTGTGCTCCCGGGAGCCGCTGGCCGCTCTCGGGCGCTCCTGCCCCTTAACGGGAATTAGAGGCTCGTCCCTCCCAAGTGCTCCGGCACTTACCTTCAGCGCAGTGCGAGACGCTTTTCAGCGGCGTTAAATAACGACTGCACCATTCCTTCAGGTTATGTTAAATCTCTTGCGCTTTCGTGCTCGTGGCTTCTTAAAAGTTGCAAGATATTTGTAAGAAACTACAGATTGTCTAGTGCAGAGGGGACTTTTCAATTTTTCTCCTCTTTTCCCTCCCCCCCCCCTCCAAATTAATGAGTTCTGGCTGGCAAGTAAAACATCATTCCATCTTTATTTAGCTTAATTTCCTTTGGGATCGTTAGACTTGGATTTGGCACCCTTTAACCCTTCTCAGGAAAAAATCCTTGGGAAAAAAAAAACAGGGTGGGAGGCAGTAAGAATACATGTTACGGGGTACTCTGAATTTACGAGCTGCTTATGTGTGTAGTCACGTATCTTGTAATGCACAAGGAACTTGTTCAGTTTTCTTAGGATGTCGGGCTTGGTGTGTTTGTGTGCTTTTTAGCAAGTGGCTTGGGTGTTTACAAAGAAGCTTGTTTATGAACCAGATGTTGTAAAGGATCAGGTTTTTTTCCAGGATTACAGGATTTAAAAAAAAAAAAAAAAAACTTGATAACTCTTTTTCTTAAATTTTCAATTCTCATTATGTTGGAATGATGAATTTTTTTTTAGACTTATGTCTTTGAAGTTATGTCATACTCCTGAAATTGTATCACTGATGTGTAGGATTTTTTCCAACCATAGGTATGTTTTTTTGCATTGTATTTCCAAAGAAGTAAATCTATAAGAATACAGAGGTGAATTAACTTTCCCAAAGGACAGTTCTCTTCCTTCTCCTGATCTCAATGTGATGGTTGACAGTCATATGTAGGGACAAAAATTATAAGGGATGATTTTGCAGCAGAGATCTTGTCCTTCTGCAAACCAGAAGTATACAGGAGTTGGATAAATTAAAATATGCTGTTGCGCAGGTTTCACTGTGTGTTTTCTCTGTCCTCTTGCTGTGCTAGAGCATATTTAATAAAGTGCATCAGTACATCCCATTGGCTTTGATACCAGCGTCTATGGTCTTGTGAAAATAATTAACTTTCAGTAACACAGTACTGAGAGGATAGGATAGGTGATGCATTTGATGAATCTTGCCCTTGACTACTGAAAAAGAGGCAAGTAAAATTCAGAAAAACAAATGAGATATAAATTGATTCCTTCAAGGATATCAGATTCCCAAGGCTCACTTTGTGAAGCATGAACAGTGATTACAGGCATACTGCAAAAAGGAGACTACCAGGCTAGGAGGAGTATTGCTGTTGCTGGCTTTACTGGTTTAGTTTTTCTTTTGCCTCCCATTTTTTAGTCTGAGAAAGCTCTTCTGCCTTAGTGCAAGACCTCTGCTCCAAGTAGTGCAAGTTTCAGCCTTGTTAAGGACAAGGCACTTTGACTGCTATGATAATAATATAATAATAATAATCCCTGCTGGAATGGTGGTGCATTCTGAGACACTTGCTACTAGAAATATCCTTGGGTTGCTGAACATTTGGGTTTTTTCACCCTGTTTCGAGCAATGTGTGTGGTGGTGTGTGTGTGTGTGTGTGTGTGTGTTGTTGTGTGGTTGTTGTTTGTGTGGTTTTTTTTGTTTGTTTGTTTGCTTGCCATTTTGGGCATGTCATTGGAAAGAACTATTTACCAGTTGGGCACATCTAAACCGCAGGATATAATACTTTGATCCCAAAGGATTCCAGGTGTGTATTTTACAACAGAACTCCAAAGAAAACCTTGATAGCTGGAGATGTGCAACCATGCAAACCTTGAACTGCAGAGACTGGCTCTTCTCTATGGTAGATAGTTTTTGACTAAATTATTTAGAAATGGAAGATTTCTCATAATCACTTCATTATGTTTATTAGAACTTGATTCACTTCTGACAGAGGTAACTAAGGCACTGGCATGACTTCCCTCTTAGTGTAGTTCTTAATACATTTGAACTTCACTTACAATTCAGCAGCTGCAGTTTGAAGAAGCTGCGTGTGTGCCTCCTTTGGCCTGGTCATGATCCAGCATTAACACAGAAATGCTAGCTCCTCATAGGCAGCAACTGGCAAGATTTTGGTCATAGGCATCAAAAACCAGTCCTACCTTTGATTCTCTGATCTCTTAAGAATCTGCAAAGGGATGTGAGACTATTAAAATGACAGCATATGATGTAATGTCTAATTTATATTTTGGCATTAAAAATGCTGTCATTTCTAGAAGACCTTTTAATTTAACTGATGCAAGCTAGTCTCTCTCTTTTTCTACTGTAAAAAAAAATTAGAAAAAAAAATTAGAATTGCAGTTTGGTCATAGATGATCACTGGGGTTATATTGATTGGGAAAGATGGATGAAATGAGAAATTGGTG
The DNA here is from genome assembly GCA_013398735.1 of Nothocercus julius. Taxonomy (NCBI): domain Eukaryota; kingdom Metazoa; phylum Chordata; class Aves; order Tinamiformes; family Tinamidae; genus Nothocercus; species Nothocercus julius. The sequence continues at coordinate 520,099 of VZSV01000269.1, read as the reverse complement.
CATGTATTAGACTCTTATTCAAAGAGACAATCTCAGGGCAAATGATGAGTTGATCTTGTTCTCATAGGGTGGTAGATAGGAGAGAGCAGTAGAGGTGTCATTGTCATACTCATGGCAGTACCATTAAAGATCAATTTCGTTTTTTGTCTGCTGAGCAAAACATTACATGGGTGCTTTATTTGCTAAAAATGCATAGCTGAGTAAAAGCGATATCTGCAGTTCTGCTTGAAGCAGTAGGAAAATAACTCTTTATGTTGTGTATTAGCCCCAGCACAAGGTAAGGGCATCAGGTTACTGCAGGGCTGGCACTGGTAGTGGCTTTCTCATGAATTCCCCCTGCATCCAATGGAATACATCTTCTCAAAGCACATGCTGGGGGGTTGCTTTTCTCACCACTTACGAAGTACTGAGTCCTCTGGGTGCACAAGCAGCCTTTGAGGTGCTGGGAATGCTGCCTGGCCTCTGGCTGCTGTTGCAGAGAGGTGAGGGTCTTTTGTACATCCTCTGTCGCTTCTCCATGGTGCATACAGACATCTTGTTTACTGAAGGCATCTAGAAGAGCAGTAGATGTCTGGTTTTAGGCACCTCACTTGCTCCTTGGTGAGATAGCTCCTTGTTGTGTAAAGGCTAGGATGAAAACCAACTTGCATGTTGTAGCCACTTCTCCTTTTAGGGTGTTCTTCGTTCTTAACCAGAACATCTTGTATCAAGAGCTGTGTATCCCTGCTTAAGATGTTAGCGTATATAGTCATCCCTCTCTGAGATTAAAAATAATCTTTGTAATGAATGTTATTTTTTATCTGATATTCTTGGACATCTGTATAGGAACTCATTTCTGTTCTTCAGTATGACATTAGAAACTTCTCTCTGACTTATTTCTGGAATTTTCTTTGGTACTGAACAATTTCCAAGTAATCTAAAACTCTGTTAACCTACTGCTAAGTATGCTCAGCTGATCTATACTAGACAGTAAAACAGGGCATGAAAGATTCAGCTATTTGAATCTCCTGTTTCTAAGGCTTTCTGACTTTACAATTTAAGTTGTGTCTAAACATTTTAAATCAAGTCAGGGATGTAAGAAAGAAGCTTCTGCCTCCTGCTAGAGATTGTCTCAGGATTGGTCTGTTTCCCCAAGAACAAGATAATTCCTGTCTGTGCCAGGGAAATCCTGTCTCATTTCCCATAGCTTTGCTATTGTGTGTTTTCAGGCATTTGCTTATGAGCAGAGACACAGGTAATAATCTATCTGAAGATAGTCTGCAAACAGATTTTACAGTGAGTGCCTTAGCAAAGGAATTAACACCCTTAGTTTATTATAATAGAGGGACAGAGTGACGCCTGACTAAAATGAAAAGCAACAAACAATGTTGATAAAAGGAAGCTAATAGAAGCCACACATTTAACATAGGGTTTTGTTTATTTTATTACAAGATGTAATATTGTTAATGAATTTATGTGACCGCTAAATACAATGACTGATGTAAAATATTTGCTACAGCAATAGTTTAGCAGGGCACTCACAACCTCCTTCCTATTGTGGAAATGATTGGACACCTTTGCCTTTTCCTGAGTGAACCAGGACTATGCTTGTCATTTGCTGTTAGCAAGTCCCTCTCTTCAGGAGAGGGACTGTTAGCAAGTCCCTGTTAGCAAGTCCCTCTCTTCCCTGTTAGCAAGTCCCTTTCTTCAGGAGAGATCTGGATCTCCAACTCTTATCCCTCTGAAAACACTCCACCTGCACTGATTGTTTGTGCCACAATTGCACATAGCTTCCTGCAGTAGTTTTGTGCTCTAATAGCAAATCTTTGCTGCTTAGCTGTCCCACGTCCTTGCATGTTTGTATTTTTCGCTCATTGACACTGCATTTTGAAATAAGTTGCTGCTGATTCCAATTTGCCTTTCAGACTATGTAGTGCCCATCGCAGTGGCTCTAAACCAATAAGCAGGAGAAGCCTGTGAATCTAGGAGGAAAGAGAGTGGGTGGTGCTGGGATGGGATAACCTGGTGAGCTAGGGCAAGGTTTGTGGTCCATTCTTCCAAATCCCAGCAGAGAGACAGTGGTCTGGACTCGGATGTGTTGGTAGCTAGGTTATGGGTTCTTCAAGGTCTAATGGTTTGAGTTTGTACTATGCCATTTCATCTCAACTGCAGTAGTTGACCAGAAATTATCAGACTAACCTAGCACAGATCTTACTATCATGTGCCATGCTGATACCTTCTTTTGGGCAGGTGTATGCAGTCTGAAAGTTTTTTATATATACGTGACATAGGAGGGAATTGTGCATCACATATTATATACTAAGGACACAAAATTCATGTATTCTCAAGAGCTGATATAAAACAATGTATTGCCCAATGCAATTTGAAAGAAGATCAAGCATATCATCGGTTATGTGATGGGAACTGTTCTGTTTTAGTTTCTGAACTCACATAATAGAAGAAAACAGACCTTGTTTGCACCATGGGAGCTTCAGAGAACTGGTTTAATACTGTGATAGACACTTACTCCATAGACTTAAACACAAGGGCTTATTTAATAATGTTTTAAGAGTGGCAGTAGCAGTTTCATGTTTATCACAAAATGGCTTTATAAATTTGCTTTTTCACCCCCCTCTTCCCCCCCCCCAAAAAAAAAAAAAAAAAGATGTTTTATATGGGTAATGAAACTGCTACCTCATACATGGACAATGTTTGCTGATGAAAATATGAAGGGAACATTGTATAAAGGAACATCATTTATATTTGCAATTTTCTGAATATTTTATCCTTAGGGAAAACTTCAATCGTTGAGTAGACCATCCACTTTTCAGCTGTGTGCAAGGGAACTTCAGGGAACTTTTTAGCCTTTTGAAAAGGGGAAGCAGTTAGTTATTTTAATTCCCAGTAATCCTGTGGAAATGATTTTCTTTCCCCATTGGAAATTATCAGTATTAAATTGTTACTGAAAACAATACTGAAGCATTTATTGGAAGTGTCTACTAAAACAACTACTTTTCTGCTTACCTAGTAGAAAGCTAAATATTTTGATACATACTAAAAATATTAGGTAAAATACATTTTATATATATATTTTAAAAGGCACACATTTTTGTTTTGAGGGGATTTAAGTGGGGGGGGGAAACAAAGATTTTTTTTCAAAGGCCTTTTAAAAATCTTTGGAAAGAAGATTGTAAAAGAAATTTGAAAAAAAGATTTGGAAAAAAGAAAGCTGTAATCTTTCCATTGCATGTTAGTTTCCTAAAACTACTTAATGGATTACAAAAGAACTAAAACAAAATTATATTCTGAAAGATTAAATTTAGTGCAAACCAAGAAAATGGTGTATGCGAATCTGAGAAGACGACTTAAGCTATCCCGCTAGCCTATTTAGCACAAAAGGGCTTCAGTCCATGGAAGGGCATCAGAAATGGTAATGGACTGGAGCTGTGATTATCTGTGTGCTCAGAGGAGTCATCACATGGGTACTGTATATTCTATGCGGCATAGCCTTGAAATGTCCCAGCTATCTCTGACACGGGGAATAGGTCTGGCTCTGTGTTGGGAAGAAGACAGCGGTACCCTCTTCCCTGAGCTTCATCTTCCTAGAACCTGAATTTGATTTCTTTGTTGTTGATTAATGACCTGAGGTTGATGATGATGTCACAATTTTGTTGCTGGCTTTAAGAATGTTAACTTAAGCTAAAGCTATTGTATGTCTAACAAGTGAAACAATTTGGCTTTAGTAAATTAGCAGGTTTAAATGAGCGGCTAGCTTGATTTATTTAAATCCATGGTAGCTGATCAGATGGTAACTGTACTTTATAGCTTTTTTTTTTCTTAGAGAGGGGTTGTCTTGCCAGTTGAGAATCTTTAAAACCTTTGTCTTCAATATAAAGATAGTTATCATAACTACCCTTTTGCTGTATGAGAGGATATTTTAAATACATATGGGTTTTTCTTTTAAGGAAAAATGTTATGTTAGAAAATAGTGAATGACTATATGGTTCTCATTAGCCAAGTGTTGTGAAGTTGTTGGGTGGAAGTTGCTTTGTAATTAAAATGCAGGACTGGGTTATTTTCAGTGGTTATATCTGTAGGCAGTGAATGAACTCTTCTAATTGCTGCATTAGTTAAGTTTATTTGAAGCAAGTAAATCTTACCCTTGCCTACCTTATTTTTATTCTTAGATTTGAAAAGTATACTTTTCTGCTTATTAATTCTGTTTCTCACCTTTTAAAACATGACTATGTCTGATTTCAGTAATCAGAACAAGAGACAAGTACCTCTGAGATGAAGTAAAACAATTATGGCTGTTGTTTCTTCATAGTGGCTGTTGTTTCTTCATAGTGGCTGTAGATTTATGTTGATCAGGCAGGACAGCTAAATCCAAGTTTCTAAATGTTTGTCCTAAAACCTTTTTGTTTTTTAAATGTTGTTTCAGCGTGTATCTTCCCTTCCTTCCTCTGTGGCTGCAAAATAGTTACCTTCTTTGGCAAAATAAGCCTTTGTTCACCAGTGTGAACCTTTGTTCAAATGCTGGTTAGCTCTAGTAAACCCCTAAACAATATGAATAGTGAGCTTTAAACAATCTGCCTAATATATCTTTCTCCTGAGTTGCTTCTATTCTTTGCTTTTTTAACGTTACTCTCCTACTAGTTTTCTGGTGCAGACAGCATCCGAAGCTTGGTTCTGAGGAATACATTGCGTAAAAATAAATAAAATATAAATTTCAAGTTCTTTTATCATAAAGATAAAATACAGATTCATTCCTCTTCTCAGATGGCATGGGTGATAGAGAACTTAAATCAATACCAGATTGAAAACATAATTATTGCATTTGAGCCTATCATGATAGGGATGTATTGTCTGATACAAATATCTGAAATATCTAGCAGACATCTTCCAAACAAAATAATTGATTTTATTAGTGAATTGTGGAATTGTTCTTGCCGTTGGACTTCTTATCACTGCAGTTATTCTATGTTTGCTTTGAAACGTTAATGGGAAAGCTCCCTGTGCTGTAACACAGCAAGTTAAAGTTTAGTAAATGTCTTTGATGAAGAATATGTTGATATGAAGAGGCATAAGTTCTGTATTTATTCTGTTCAATTGGTATTGCAAGCATTTATGGATCAGGAAATATGCTGAAGTGCTCCTGGTTGGCATAATGTTGGAAAACAGAAAGTGACAGAACTGTTAGAAGATATTAGATGTTAAACCTTATTCTTTCCGAACCATATTTTGAACGACATCTTTACCAGCTTGGTCAGGAAAAAAAGCCACAAAGAAAATGGTATATTCCTTTAAAATCCTCTGTTACTCTGTGACAAGCTTGAGTATAAACATCTGAAAACTAGCTTGATACATGTTGAATATATGACAGTGTTTCAGACAGGGAGTTGTTTGTTGCATATCCTGGTCTTATTTTAATTATGCTGTCTAAGCTTAATGTGCTAGCATGATCTGTGGCTTTTGGGCTCGTTTTCTGTGTTTTTCTGTAATAAGGCTTTTCTCCTCAAGAGATGAAAAACAAGGATGGCAATTGCCTTTTCCCATACTTCCCTTGTTCATTGAGTACAGCACTTGCCCAGATTATGGAAAGTGAAGGAAGAAGAGATATGTCATATCTGTTTTGAGTACACTGTGATCCAGCAAAGCCTTCCTTACCTGCCTGAGCCTTAAAAGCAAGGCTGTGTTTAGTATCTTAAGTAGTATGTCTAGTTTTGCATCCTCAGTACAAGAAAGAAGTTGGAAAGAACTGGAATGAGATTAGCAGAGAGTCACGCAGATGGTTGGGGCAGGAGCGCTTGCCCTTAGAGGAGAAGCTCAGGGAGCAGCTGGTCTTCAGTCTGAAGAAGCACCAGCAGCATCTTTGCGGAGATCTTGAGGAGTTTATTGAGAAGATGAGCCCAGGTTCTTCACAGCAGTGGGTGGTGGGAGGATAAGAGACAACAGGCTGGAACAAAATGTTTGGACTTGAAATAAGGAAGAGGTTTTACTCTGTGACAAAAGTCCAGCAGAGGAGGAGGTTGCTCAAAGAGATTGATTTTTTTAAATTATTATTTATTTATCTATTTTAAGATATGACTGAAAAAAGTCTGGAGCAACCTGGCCTGGCCTCATAGCTGAGCCTACTCTGAGCAGGAGCTTGGACTAGAGACCTGAGGTCCTTTTAAACCTGAGTTATTTCATGAGTCTGTGATTCTTTTCTGTGCTTTTCAAGACTGGGGCAGCTCTGTAAGGCCATGCTGGAAACCTGTCACCTGGAAATACCTGCAGTAAGAGAGCAGTAGAGTCAGCACTTTGAAGATTAGGCAGTTCCCAAAGGAAAATTTAACAATTAGACCCCCCGCATCCATCTGAAGCTGTTTCAGAGATCTAGTCTAACTCTACAATAACAGGCTTTCTGTGAAGCAGAAATATGATTTAGGGTTTGTGCATTTTAAGTGTTTTGAAAAGAATTACTGAATAATTATTTTCCACATATGTGCTCAGTTTCAGGATATCACTGGATAATCAATGTGATTGCATAAAGCTTTTTAACTTTCACATAAAACTTTTTAACAATTGGAAATAATGGTTCCAGATTGTCTTTCATGTTTATTTCTACACTCTCACTATTCTAGCGTAGTTATATTATTTAAGCATAAATATGAATCTCACTTTCCATTTGCTCAAAAGTGGAGAAGGTATGTAGTTTGAAAATGTAGGCTCTGCATAACTTATTGAAAGAAAACCTTCAGTCATTATCTGTGCGGTTTGGAATGGTTGATATCTGTTCATAAATCATGAAAGTTTTGAAAAATAAGATCAGAACACTTTTTTTTGAGGAAAACATATCCTATTTAGTCAAGCATGCTGACCCCAGTATCGTTCAAACATTGTTAGGGATGATGAGACTGGTTCCAAAGTATGTTGATGTTGGATTTAATTTGATTTTGAGGAGCATCTTATAGTTTCAGAAGATGGGAAGCTGTTGTATAGTAGGGGTGACAAATCAGGGCACGCAAGAGTCCTAAAGTGATACTGTAATGTTAATGCACGTCAGTACTCAGAGATCTTGGCCTTAGTCATATGAGAAGCTTTAGGGAGGTTGAAATATTGCTCTCTTTATAATAGGTATATAGAGGCTCTTGGAGTAGCTTTTAGCTGATGCCCTTTTGAAAGTTTCATGTTATTTTTTGATTATGAAAATGAATGTGGCTGTCTGTTTCCTTTGGTCACAAAAGTTCAATACATCAAAAGACAAAACGCATGCTGTGTGACTGAGTATGTGTGGGGTTTTTTTTTGTTTGTTTTGTTTTTTTCTTTTTTTTCAGCCAGCTCAGTCTGCAGTGAAAAGCATCCTTTTGTATCACATTTCTAGCAATGTCTCCTGTAGTTTAGCATAGTAGGATCAGTCTGTAGATATTATGCAGATTCTTTTTCTTTTACTACTCATTTAACAGTTATTTCCGTGTAACTTAGTTGATTTATATCTGTGCATTTTCCTTCAAAGAGATGGAAGAATTTCTGTAGGCTTTTTCTGCTGGCGGCTCAGTTAAAGGCACAGCGGTAGCTTGTGCTGTCTTTGATGCACAAGCCTCAGTGCACAAGTTATTGGGAAGAAAATGAGGAGAAGATATTAATAAGAGGCAATGAAAGTGCTAAGTCTTGTAAATCTTTCATCCTTGGTTTGGGCATCACTGCTTGTTGAACTCTGGTATTCTGTTTGCACTCTGAAATAGCTGCATGTAAGATGAAAACTGTGCTAAGCTATTGCAGTTTTAGTGAATGTCACTGTTTTTTATTAGTTAAGCAGCATAACAGACTGACATTGCTTGAAGAATTCTCTGGAATGCTGGGATTTCAGTAAAGGAGTAATGCATTAAAGTTAGACCCATATAATGAAGCACTGTTCAAATGGACTTAATTTTTTTTTTTCTTCAAACTATGAGGAAGAGCATGTAACAATTTTTGCTACAGCTCCAGCACTCAAATAAGAACTTATTTACTTAATGAAATAGGAATTTAATAAGCATTTTTCTCTTGGAGCAAATTTTGTTTTTCTGTTAGTTACATGCATCAGGTCAGGAGTCACTTCTAGCTTACTCTGTCAATGAGAACAAAAGCCAGGAGCTAATAATGGAAAACTCCCTTTTGATTCAGTAGCGTTTTGGATCTGACTGAAGAATCTTTCAGTTTTGCTTTAGTTGTAGAGATCTCTGATTTAGACGTTTTGGATTTTAGTCTCTTATCTGGCTGTCTTCAGCATTTGGCATATGTGAAGAAAGCGTGATTTGGGCTTGTACTTTATATCATCTTGCAATAGAAGTTTGGCTACTTGTGGCTGAAGGACTGTGAATTTTCCAAAGTGCGCATAAATTTCTCCTGTACTGGACTGGTAGTCCTGAGAAACTGATGAGATGCTTGGTTGGTGACGTTGGTCTCATTTCATAAAGGTTTTGCTTTGTACACTTACTGAAGTAAACGAAGAAGTGGTAGATATTTTACTGTATAAATTGCAGTTGACATGGCAAGATGCCTTATCTTGCTTTCTCTAACACCCTGGCAAAATACATACTAGTGTAGAGAGTGTGTTGCTCTGTGTGTGTGTGTGTGTGTGTGTGTGTTGTGTGTGTGTGTGTGTGTGTGTTGTGTGTTTTTGTCATCTAGAATTGATAAGACTGCAACTTTTGCAAGTTGCAGTGACTTTTGGCCTGGCATGCTGGACAGAAGTTTCCTTCTTCCCCTCTTGAAGAGCAGAATTAACTTTTGCTAGCTTCTTGTTTTATTTCTGTGAGTTTTATTTATTTATTTTTAATGCATAAGATTCACAAAGACATATCTTAAAGAATAACTTAAAATTGAAGCCAAAGGAGTATCTGATATCTCGAGCTGGGTGGGTTATCTCTGGGTAAGATATGGGAAGAGTAATTAATGATCAAGTACAAGAAATAACTCTGCCGTTAATAAAACAAATAACTGATAGTGAACTGGAGAGAGCTGTGAGAATGTAGACATACAAAATTGCCTTAAAGCCAGAAATATGGATTAAAAGAAATTAAGTGGGAAGGAAGTTGGGAAAGGTGTGTTTTTTTTTTTTTTTTTTTTTTTTTTCTTTTTTTTCTTTTTTCTCCTTTCAAGTCATTCACAAAATCATGTTTGATGATGTTTGAGACTTGAGAATGAGTAATAGACAATGACTAACAGTAGGCTAAAAATTAAATACATAACTTTCAGGAAGCTATAGCAGCAATGAAGCCCATAGATCTGTGCTAGCTGCACATAAATATGGTACCTCACAGCAGGAAACTGAGCAAGTCTTGTGAAGCTGCACACAGGAAACTGCATTTAATTCAGACAGTGACATTAGCATAATGTATTAACCAGGAAAGTGAGAGGAAAAATGAAGAGATTGAATTAAGCCTGTTAGAGGACTTGTATGTATCACTTGGCAGAATACTTGAAAGTGACAGTGTGCAGAAATAGAGAGGCATTTAAATGAACAGAAGAGATGCATTGGTAACAGCGGAAAAGGCAAAATTCAAACCTGAAAACAAAGAAAACTTAATAAAACCGAGGAATAATCTGCTGAGGTAAAAGATAATGTCCTGGGAATTTTGGGCATTTGAAAGTAGATAGTTGAATATTTAATCATGCTTTTTTTGTTTGTTTGACTCTGATAAAGAGAAAAGCAAGAACTCTTGTTTTTGCAGATATGTTGATGTGCAAGAGAAGAATGAATTCTGAAGGCTCCATTTGAAGAGTTTAAAATAGGCAACATATCAGTGTAGCTATTAAAATGTATATG
>VZSV01000269.1:488366-500464 GCA_013398735.1 Nothocercus julius | reverse complement strand
AGGGGCTGAAAGAGGGTAGGACATATCTGAAATTCTCTTGTTACGTCCTGAAAGAAGTGTGGTAAGGCTTACAGGTTTCAACTATGTATTTGCAGCTGATTTTTAAAGAGATTTTTACACTTGCACAAGAGTATTTTCTAGCACTGAACAGTGAATTCTTGCCTGAATGAATAAAAGTTAAGTGAATTTATTTAGGCAACCATCCTTACTGGGAGGAGAAAATATTTTGGGTGGCTTTATTCTTAATGCTATATATCCGGTCTTTCTCAGGTAGATATTTGCTGATGAAGTTACAGTAGTAAAAGCAGTCTCCAATTTTAGAAAAACAAATCTGTTCATAAAATAAAAAGTCAGTAATTTTTTAACCTAAGTTTTTAGCTTCGTTATTACATTTTTAGGTTATACTCATTCAAGAATAGTCTTTTTTTTACGAAAAGGCAACTTGCAAACTTTCAGTCTGTCCTTTCCAATTTCCAGAGAAGTAAGCTCCTCCTTGAGGACAAAGTCAATGCCAAAGTCAATTCATGCTGATTGCAGAGCAAGAAATGGATTTATGAACAACAAAGGCCCGTCTAAAGCAAACTTGAATGACTATTATTTGCAGCACAGTCTGCAATCAACAGAGGTATGGTGAAAATCATAACAGTATGAGTACTGGGAAGGTTATTGGTTGTCTTGCAACTTATATGCTTTCTGCCAAGGAGTGGATTTGATTCCAAAATAAGTGGAGGAGTGAGCACAACTTGGATAAGGTAGATGCTCTAATGAATAGACACTGAGATGTGAGACTGGATGGAGTCAGTTTCCCTGCTAAGAAATGTCGGGGAAGATAACAGATAACCCAAAAGTAGATCATTTTAAAAATAAAAAAAATTACGAAATTGATCTCCACTGTGAAATCTCTGCTCTGCAAATCAGCTTTTACAGACTTTTAAATTGGTTATTCTTTTATTTATATATCATATACACGCATATATACACTTTTTTTTTTTTTTAACCCTGCTAGGATCCAGATTTTGTTGTGAAAGAGTGAAAGATAGGAAAGCTGCCAAATGTATTGGGCTGGGTTCATTCAGTAAAGAGGCTGAATTGTAATACTCATACAAATTGACGGCTACACTACTGTACACTGACTGTACACTACTTCCCTGTGCCTGTTGCACTGGGAGAGTTAATTTTCTTGCTTCAGATAACAAATGTAGAAAAAATATGGTCCTCATCATGATAATTGTAAAGATAACAGCTGAACGATGGCTTATAAAAAGGTCCAGTAACTTTATTCTGTGAGTCTGTATAATGCACTCTGGATAGTGTTTTGTATGAGTTTGACACTTGAACTCCCATGTTCTTCTGCTTCTCACCTCTTGCTCTAACATATGGTTTCCATAGGCACATCTGTTGAGCACCAGGCTCAGCTATAAATGGGCTTGGCTCATAGCTGAAGAGTTTTAAAGAAGGTGCGATCTGAGAATAAACAGCCAGAAAATATATAGCATCTCCCTGGCTAGAGTATTAAAATATGCTCTTTAAATATAATATGAAAGCTGTGTCTTGTTTTGACTTGAATTTTGAAGAGTATGTTTATGGCAAAAATGACTGAAAAATCTTGTCTGCAGTCTTGTGTGGAGCGTGTCATGGGCAGCTGCAGGCTGCAGGTGGCACCCGTGCTGCACACCACAGGCAGGGCTGCCCTCTCTTGCAGTGCTGCTACCCCAAAGAGAGCTGTTACCCTGCAAGCTTTAGAAAGCAGCTGCTTGATCATGGGATTTGCTTTGATTTAGCACCCCTCTTGCTAGAATGGAGTGTTAGAAGGAGCAGGGAGAGAGGTGTTGGGGGAGGAAATTAAGTGTGTGATGCTGTTTTGAAATACATTCGCTACGCAGCCTGTTCTCTGTCATGGGAGTAATAAAGCCAGGATCTGTTATTTCAATTCCAAGTGAGAGTTGCATGTGACATGGAATACCTTAGGGAATTTCTGTTTTCATCTTTGGCATTCTGGAGTTTCTGTGATATTTCTGTGACACTGCTAGCAAGGCTACTACAATGATATATTTGGAGGATGCTGAAATCAAAAATCTACTCATTTTGGCAGCTAAGATATCTAAGCTTCCCCTTCTGGGACTTTGAAATGGTGTTTGCCCTACCAAAATAAAGGAGAGTTGCAGGCAATTCATTAGGTCTAGGAGTGAATTCCTCCAGGAGAGGTGCAGTGTGAGATCTCTTGGGCTTAGCTGTGCTCTGAAACTGTGGGAGGGAAAAACGCCAGCTATAGTGTTAAAGCTGCTGTTAGAGTTGATGAGTTTGATTAAGGATCATCTGTATAAACAATTCAATAGAAGTTTTTTATTCTTTTGTATAATTTTACCTGAAATATAAAAATATTTCTCTTACTGAGAGGAACCATTGAAAGTCTTCCCCTTTTCTTTGGTAAAACTGTTTTCCAGAGCAAAGCAAGCTAACACCACGTTTAGGTCTGTCTGTATTGTTTTTGAAATTGAGCGCTTGAAACAGAAATTAATGAACAAAAGGCCGAGACTCTGAAATCCCTCACAGAGCTCATTTCCTGACTCCCAGGAGCGTACTATAAAATCCGTAGCTGCAGACACCCTACTTGCCGAATCTGATGACATAGTGAAGGAAAGTCAAAGGGAAAAGGTGGAGGGGAAATAAAATCTCTTTCTAACACGAATATTTATTAAAACATGTTCTGCACAAAAATAGTGTGTCTACAGTTGCAAAATGGAGTGGTAGAATGTTGCTATGAGAGCTAGGAAAGAGAAAAACAAACAAACAAAAAAACCACCTTGGGTAAGGAAACCATATAGCAGTTTGTAAAGATCAGCTGTAAAATGCAACTATTTACCTGTAGTAATATAGGTTAGAGCCCTGCAAACACTAAGGCAAATAACCCCCTTTTTCAAATTACATTTCCATAGTTCTCTTAAACTGTAGGCACTCAGCTGGAGCAAGCTGTATCTGTCATGGGGCTGTGTAAACTGTGCTGAGTCATAAAATATATATGAAAATGGTAAGCGTTATTGCAGAACATAAGTAGAGGTTTTTTTGTAAAATTATTTTTTTCAACCTGTTAAGAGATGTAAGTGGATGATAAACATCCTGAGTATTCAGGGCCACTTAAACTATGAGGAAAAAATAGAAGTCTATTTTAACTTGCATCATGCTCCTGAACTGGTAAAATGCTTCAGAGAAGTTAGTGCTTACTTATAAAATCTGGAATGGAATAAAGCGGATGAAGAAATGATAGCACAGAAGCTGATATAAAGAATTTTGGACTCCCAGGCTCCTGGCCTTATGTGGAATGTACCCTTAGGGGATAGAGTTTAGTGCTTTGACTTGGCTTTGGGTTTTTTGATTTTTACTATATTTTTCCTTATTATCATAGTCTTTTCTATTTAAAAATATATGTAAACAAACCGTGGCAGCTCTGTAAAATAATGGTCTGTGTTTAATTGCATGTCTGCTCCTGGCATACATTTAAAGCTTGGGATAGTGTCAGGAGTAGGTATGAGATGAAAAGGAGTTGGGCTGAGCTTGTTGGGACAGCCAAGCTGGAGACAGTGATGGGGCCAGTGGTATAGTGCAAGTGGGCCTGCACATCCTCCTTTTATCTCCTCCCTCTCTAAGTTACCTGCTGGTTCTGAGGCCAAATACAGTAAAACTCAAAACTCCCAGGGACTTTGAGGACTTTCAGTTACAACCATATTAGGATTATAGGCCACAGACTCTGTCTTGTGGTCTCTCCGCAGTACTGTTGGCTGCATTTGGGCCTCTGGACTGGTCTGGGATTTGCACAGATTCATTATTCTGATTCTTGGCTGATCATAGTTCTGCTAATAGGGGTTCATCTTTTCAGCTCAGCATCCTTTTTGCAGTTCTGTATGGTATCTATGTCCCCTAGCATGCCTGAGGAGAAGTGAATTGAACCATAGATCTGAAGGAAACCTAAACCAGAAGAGTTTTTGGCTTGTATGTGTGTGCGCTCTGCTCTTGCAGATTGCTGTTCCTCTGTGCCCTGTCCTGGAGCCTTCCCTGTCCCCTGGCTTGTTGTTCACCCGTGGAAGTCGTTCAGTCGTGGAAGTCAGGCTTAATGACACTTCAGAGTGAGCTATTGATGAAATAATCCTTGCAGAAGCGGGTGAATGGTCATTTTTAAGCCTTTAGAGAAGAAAAATACAGTTAAGTTTAAAACACCACCAATAACAAAAAGTTATTTTATTTGTCTGTGTGAGGCCTCCTTTTCCAAAGGGCGGGATGGTGAGATAGTCACTTCTCAGTGAGGCTTTACACCAACTTATGATATCATTGAAATAGCAAAGCAGACTTGGATAATCTTCCTATTCTAAGGTGGCAACAGCTAGAGGCTGTTCCTAAGGCTCAGCTAGGTCTGCAGAGAGTGTTAGCGAAGAAGTAATAAATTCAGACTGAGGTTCTGGGGAAGTAAAATACCTCCAAAGGAAAGGAGGACTTGACTCAGGCTAGAATCAGAGTCAAGACTGTGTTTGAGGGGTATAAAGGAGCCCTTAAGTTTAGCTTAGGGAAGTGTGTGCCTGCTTTAAAACCTGTAGAAGTGCTGTAGTAGAGGAAGGTAGGACAGAGGGTAGAGCAAGGCAGAGTGAGGTGGAATTTTTGTGGCCAAATAAAGAGAAAAGGCAGAGGAACTTTTTCTGAATGTCGTGTAATCAGCTGCTTTGAATCTAGATGACAGTCACCTGAAAAAAAAAAGAGAAAACACTGTCTTTTAAGGAACATACTATGGAAATGCTGTTTGTTTTTTGTTTTGTTTTTTGAGTATGTGATATTTTCTATTCCACAGTAAAATTATGTGATTTTGATATTGAAAAGTATCAAAAAAGTCATTAATTACAGCTGTGAAGAGGATCCGAAATATAACTGGCAATAAAGGAAGGTTTAGGCCTACCTGTTTGCAGTGCAAATTTCAGTTGGATGTTCTTGGAAGCAGTGTTATTTAACTTAGTCATAATTTGTTGTTCTAAGCAATTGGTTCTGTTCTGCTTCTGCTGCCTTTGGAGTAGCCATCTTTTTGCTATATTAGCATCCACAAATATTGACAGAGTTCTGTTCCTAGTGGCTGTACTGCAGTTAGTGATATCTGCTTCATTCATGTCTAACAGATTACCTTGAACTACTGAGAAACAGATTCTACATAAAATACAGGAAGCTCTCTGCAAATATTCTCAATTTTACTGATCCATACAAAATAATATTTTTGCTTATTCTAGGAAAGGTGAGATGGCTATTCTTTAGAGGTTTTACTTGGTCTTGGTGTAGGCTGTTACTGCTACTGTCTAGGTAGTTCCTTTCTTCTACAGGGCTGCTGTTCACACTGCTAGTACAACAAAAGAAAACCCTTTGAATTTTTCTTTCTGTGTAGGCTGCTGAATTCAGATGAAATTCTCTGGGAAGCTTTGATAAGCTTTCTACCTAAAAACATCGGGACAGACATGCCAGGAGGACAGTACTTTCTGCTGTGTTTTCAGAGTCTTCCTGGCACAAAATACTCACTGAACCATTGCAATGAGATATATGAGCCTCTGAAGAGGTCAAAACCTTGAAGTTCAAATATGACCCTTTAGAGAGGTTTTCCTTGTATGGTCTTTCAGGATCAAAAAGGATCAGAATAGAACATTTTAATACTCTTAAGTCTAAAGTATGAATCTATAGCCAGAACTCTTTTTTGAGGTGTGCAATTTAGTGCAGTGTTGAGGGGGGAAAAAGCTTTAACACCCTTCCTTCTCACCTGTCTACCATCGCCTTTGCTAACCCTCTTTTTGCTTTAGTTCATGTTTAAGACTGTTCTTGTCCAGGCTGGATACCACAGTGAGGGCAAAGCTCCTCGACTGTTATGTTGTCTGGTTCTGCAATTTGGGATAGATTCTTTTCAACTTTTCTGTTCCTTGTGAAGAATGAAATAAAGGGGAAGTGACCATCATAAAATGGTCTATTAGAAAACAGGATGGTCCTTAAAAGATAAAAATGAGTCAACTTGGATGACAGCTTGTTGAGCATAGAGAACCAGGCTCCTTACATCACATGTGACTCCCTTTGGAACCTGATACAGAGTGCAGGATTGGGGTGAGGTGATAAGTCTTGTTACAGTTAACTGCAGTGCGCTGGCTGCTTGGCACTAAAGCAAAGTAAATCATTCCCCACATTTCTTTTTCTGTTTTGGGTATTAATTAACTTTTATCTCTGAAGTAATGCCTACTTTTCTAGATAGGGAGAACTTGGGTGGGAGAACAGGGATAATTATTTTTGTCCAGCACAAAATAGGCTTGGAATTCATATTTTTTTCATACAGTATTCAATAAGAAGAACTTAAGCTGTAATGGGAAATGTGAATGCTATCATGTCATCATATCTGATAACTTTTGCAAAACATCAAAGCTATCCGTAATGTACTTCCTAGGAAGAGAAAGAAAAGATAGGGAAGGCTATTTGCAGAAGATTTTGGCTGGTGCTTCTCTAGTGACACCTCGTGGGATGTTTTGCAGAATCTTTTTTTTATAGAGGCATAGCTCTTTTGCAACTTATTTTTGAGGAAGAAATAAACTCCAAGACTTGGTAAAGAAGTTATTCAAATAATCCACAGCAAGTATGGCTTAACTTTTCCAGGAGTCTAGAGCTTTGTGTGACTGTCTTTGTCATTTGTAATTAGTAGGATAAAATATGTCTATTGGATGTATTATATATATTATATAAGGTCCTCCTTCAATACAGTTTTTGGAATTACTTCATTGCGAGTCAGATCTTCAGGTTTAAAATTGACATTTCTGAATGGGTAGATGAAAGCAAATTAATTGAATGAGTTAATCAAATAAGCTAAGAAGTCAAACAATTCTTAGGGTTTCCGTGCAGTGGAAATTCTGTTTATGTGCCGCAATTCAATAGTACTAGACAATTTGATCTAGTCTCAACCAGTTTTATTGTTATTGGTAGATTCCTCTGTTGCCTGTTGGAGTAATTCACGTTCAATACCCATCATAAACTCTTTCACAACATTTTGACTAGTGTGCTGGAAGGAGACAGCAGTACAAACTTACCTTCTGATGAAAACAAAAAAGCAACATCATGGTTGTTTTCTAACCTGTTGTGTTTAAAGGCTACTGTTGCCTAGTCTAGACATCCTTAAATGTATCAAAATGACTTCTCCATAATTAGCTGGGGGGAAGAGCATGGAAATTGTGGAGAGAAGTGTAGCAAAAAAACCCTGCCAGCTCTTGAGTCGGTGTATGACATTACTGATGTCATTCATTTAATTGAACTAAAACATGTATGGAACAAAGTTGTAGTGATTTCTACCATGAATGATATAATACTTGGATATGAAACAAATGTCTTTGCTCACACTCCTTCCAGTGGATGTCTGTCTGCTTGGTGTTTAGTTAGTTCAGCTTGCTGGTTTGATTGGCAGCTTTTCTCAGAGAAGACCAAGTAGTAGTGGGGAGTCTGGTTTGAACAGGAATTCATTACTTCTCAGAAATATGTTAAAAATGAACTAGAAATATGCTTCCTAAAATGGACTTTGCTGTTCCTTATTCCAGTGAGATATTATATACTTCATGTTTGTATATATCTATGTGATGTTATTTAGAAATAAGTTTAAACTAAAAAAAAAAAAAAAAGATTAGATATTTTTAATGAAAAAATCAGAATTTGAAATGGGAAGATTAAATCACAGCTGCCAATATTTAGATAGACTAAGTATATAGCTAATTGTCCTGTCGAGAAGATTTCCTGTCCCGAGGAAGAATTGGTTGGAAGCAAAAACAATGTAAATTATTCTTCTATCTGTTCAGAAACAAGCATTTAGAGAAGAGGGGAGGAGGGAAAAAAAAAAAAAAAAGGCATCTGGTTATCCAGTGATCCTTGTGTGGTGATTTGGGAGGAACTCTTTCAAGTAGATGAGTAGCTGTGTGAATATTTTTGCAGAAAAGTGCTGACTTACTGCTGTTGTAACTAGATAAACGGGTCTCTTCCCATGAAGGAAGTTTTTTTTTCCCATGTCTAATTAGGAAAGGAGAGCTGGGCTTGTTCTGCAGGGGCCACTGAAAGAGCAACGGTGAGGAAGAAGCTGTTGCCAAGGCCTGCGCCACAGGGAGTCAGCAACTGGTTGAGATAAAAATGCAACAAGAACAGCAACGAATTTGGTGAGACCATTATTCTCTGAGACATGCCTCATGTTTGCGGGTGGGGAAGGAGGGCAGGGAAAGCCAGTAGACAGCAGGTTCCAGCATCCCTCTTGAGTGAAATGGAAGCTCTGTATTTTATTTTATTTTTATTTTTGCAAGTGGGAGACTGCGTGCTTGCCCAGTGTGTGTGAGGAAAGGAAAGGCTAGCTGTGCTATGGTACCCTAAGTATCTGGTCATTGGTTGAGCTTAGATCAGTAGTTATGCCCTGCTTCTCCTCTCCACTCTCAATACTTGTCCCCTTTTCTTTTTCTCAAAAAAAAAAAAAAAAAAAAAAAAATTAGGACACTGAAGAAGCTGTGTTGTAACTCTTAGGTTTCTGTGTAAAAGTGTTTGGTTTTAATGAATCATTGTTTTGCAACAGATCATTCTTCAGAAAGTTTCTGATGAGCTTTGTCGCTGGGCTTGTAGATAAGCAGAGACTGCAGTGTGGGAGGTGCTGCAAAACATAAGGAGATCTTCAAGGCTTTAAAAAGAGAGACTGTTCCTTCCTTGGCCCAGACGAATGCATTGCATTTGCTTGTACACCAGTACCATGAATGTCCTTTACCAACTGAGAAGAAGGAATTGGAGGAAGATTTGTCTTCTAGAAAATTTTATGGCCTCTCGTCCAGCATAGTAAATCTATGTTGGTAGTTTTTTTTGCTTTGTTTAAATGCATACACTTTCTTTCCCTTGCATGCCTTGTACTTCTTTCATTCCCACCCTCCTTTCTTCAGGCACTCAGGCCATTTCACTTCTCTGGGATTGCGTGGTTAGTCATTTAGTTAACATCCTTGGTGCCTTGGATGGATTTATTTGTATCTCAAGGAAAGACTTGTGAGCAGCCATTGAACCTTTTGAGCCACAGAAAAGTAGTAGTAAGGAACCTCTGTAACATCTGTATCTGGAAGTCAAACACAGTGGCTTTTTCTACCAGAAAGCCATCCTCAGTCTTGTGTGAACAAAAAGCAAGTTTACAAATGAGGAGTCTGACCACTTCTAACCAATGATGAAGGCTTAGCCAACAAGCTAGTGGAAGTGTTGGCACTTTCCTGCAGCAGCTGCTGTGGAAGAATGAAGCTGTTTGCTACCCCTCAAACTGTATTCATTTTAATGAATCTGTACTAACCTTGCCTGATCATCTTCTGCTTCCTACTCTTGCACTTGAAAATGAGATTTTCAGTGAAATAGTGATTTCATGCTCCTTGTGTCCTACAGCCTAGGTAGCTGGTAGGATGAGCAGAGGACTGTGTTTTTTTTTTTTTTTTTTTTTTTTTTTTTTTCTTTTCTTTTCTCGTGGCGTTGTCTCCAGTTCCCATCCCTTTGCAGTGATGAAAGTGCGCATGAGCTGGAATCAGTACAGATTTCATACCCAAGTGATGCTGTGCTTTGCAGTAATAGCTTTTGTCTGAGGACTGAGTGCAGTACAAGCGCTTGGCTGGGCTTGCTGCGCAGTAGCAGACAGAGCTGGTGCAACTGGGCAAGGCAGCACTGTGAGTCGGTGGCAGAACAGCCCCAGCTCCATCCTCTGCCCACTAGTGACCTTCCCCCAGTTGTGCGAGTGCTGCAGATGTACCTGGCGAGCCTGGGCTCTGCGAGAAGCTGCCTCACTGGCCACTTACTCAGTTACTGAAAAACCTACTCCTAGGCACTCATTCTAAAGGCAGAGGCATCCCACATTCACTCAGCCTACATATGAAATGTCCCACATAAATCGTAACCATCCTCCTACTTTTGCTCTGTGTGGGAGTTTATCTTTACTAGAAACAGTAATTACAAAAATGACCTTCATACTTACTGAAAGCTGTAGACTGCTCTACTCTGACTCATGGAGTGGAGCCCAGACATTGGGTAATCGCTTGGTAATGTCGTTCTCTATTGGGTTGTGCAATAGTTAAAAGGAACGCTAGTTGTGTGTCAGAACATAATATCGTGGGTCAAGCATATGCTTATTCTTTCCCTGCTAAAATCCATGCTGAAGCAAATGCTGCAAAACCACTGCTGCCTGAGGAAGGCAGCCTTGGTTGGGTTTTAGAGCGAAGGCTCTTCTACTTTCGGTTTTGGAATAACAGATCCGTCCGGATCACGCAACTCTAGCTGAAACAAGCCATCACTGCTCCTATGTGAAGGATTTGCCTCAAGTGGATCCTTAATCTCCCACTTACTTTTCTCTTAGCTGAATTTTGTTTGCTGTTCATTGATGTTTTACTTCAGTAGGAAATCCCCTCTTAAATGCTTTGTAATGAGTCACTGCTGCTGTTGGCTTCAAACTGAAGGGGATTTGAACTGCTAAATTGTATTGCTACTAAATATAATCCTGTTCCATTGCATAGGTTGTAGTTTAAAACAGAGAGGTTGTAGGGTAGCAAGCAGTGTTCTCACTGGTATTGCATGTTAAATTTGTGATAATGCCAGTTCCAGTAAGAAGTAAACAACTTAAAAGTCTAATGGATCAAAACCAATCTCAAGTTGAAAATATTACTAGCACTTATGCATCTCTAGAGTTTCCAGTAATCAATATTAGAATTTCTTCAACAAAAAGCAGAGTCTGGTTTGGGGTGTTTTGTGTTGTGTTATGCATTCAGAATGGACTAGATGATAAATCTGATCAACCCTGTGTCTACATTACTGTTGTCTGTGGCCATGTTGCTTGAAGCTGTTGCTTTCTGAGGCTCTCATCTGTCACTCTCTTTGATAGTGACAGCTGCAGCTCCTTGTCTTGCTGAAGCACAGTCAGATCCATAATCCTGTGTGTGCATGTGTGCACATAGGAGTTGGGAATTTCAGTTTGTAATAGTCCAAGGTCTTGCATTCTCCTGCCTACAGAGCAGTGCAGACAGTCCAGGTGTCAGAAGACTTAATTTGCTCTATCTTTCAGCTCAGGATTTCCTTCTTAGTTCTCAAAGTTTACTGGAGAGTTTCTTCAGGCCGTTATCTGAACTCCCCCTGTTCTGCAGGTGACAGCTACCTCTGCGTTTCTCTGTGCTCCGTGAGAACATATTTGCTGTTGCTTTGCTCGGAAAGATCTTCTGTCCTTTTCCCATGCACATGTGCACCTGCTAGTTTTTAGGTCTTATTTAAATGGAATTTGGCAATTTGAATTTTATTCTGAGCTAAGAATGTAAAAATGCAAAAGGCACCATGCTAATAGGAAGCTGGGTTAGTGTTTCACATACTGAGACACTCATGATCTGGTGGCTGTTAAGCACTGCAAAGGATCACAAGGTTGCTGAAGGCCCTACATTAACACTCTGATTTTTAAAAAAGAATCTTGCTGCTGGTTTTACAGCATAGTGCTGGAAAGGAAATAAGTTAGTAAAAGCCACAGATAGCCTTTCATAGCCTTTCAACTTTCATAGCCTTTGACTAATGCTTTTAGAGAAAGAATATTTTTAAAATATTCTGGACTGAACTCAAGGAGACTTCCTTAGAAAAACATTCTTTTAAGGGACCTTACCCTGGACCAGTGAACTTAGGTGACATTCTTTTTCTAATGAAGTGAGGAACATCTCTGAAGAATAAACATAAACTTGGGATGGAGCTGTCTAACAATTTTGGCATTAATTTTTTTTTTAATAGTATTTAAGTGTTATGCACATACTTTGTCTGAATCATCCTTTTATATAGGCTTATTCTCTTTTCACCATCAGCTGGTATTTTGCAAAAGCTGAATATACATTTTATGAAATTAGCTTGAGGAAAACTTAATTGTTTACTAGCATTCAAATACATGTGGGTAATAATGGAATGCTTATCTGGCTTAGAGGCTCTCTGCTTTGATTTAAGCTTTCTTTAAAAGTGTGATGCACAGAGATATTGTAAATGTTTAGAGGAGGTTATAATTACAGATGGGTTTGCAGTTTATAAAATCTTCAGTGTGTGTGTGT
>VZSV01000269.1:458835-487876 GCA_013398735.1 Nothocercus julius | reverse complement strand
ATATAATGGGGAACTGTAGTAGAAATATTTGTATCTGGCCTTTAACAATGAGACAACAGTGTCTCTAATGTGGTTATTAGCTTTACCACAGACAGGCGCATACTTTTGTCTTGTGCATATAGCAAAGTGTAAGCAGATATTATTCTCGAATTCACAAAAGGCAGATTAGATTTTTTTTTTAATGGGTGAGGGCACAAAAAAAAGGAAAACCTTCCACTGTCAGTTATTCTGAGTATTAGCAAACATGAAAGGAGAGGCTGAAGGTCATCATATCTTTCAGAGAAATATGGAAAGAATCCAATCTTTGTATGAAATTTAGTGGACATGTATGTGTCTTCTCACCATGCTGCTTGCATGCAAAGCACTTGTCTTCCTGTCTGCCAACAACCAGTGTACCTTTTTCAGAGAAATGATGCCTTCATTTCCATTGCTTATCTGTGATCAACTGCAAATGTTGCCTGGGAGAAGGCACCTTCCTCTGGTCAGTTATTTGTGCAAGTAGAACACGAAAAAGGAGAAAAAAAAAAAAAAAGTTTCTACTGAAACTTCCTTGACACTGAGCTGTGTGTTTAAAGTTCATGCAATGGACTGGCACTAGGTTGGTTAGCTGGCACTAACATGATGTTGTTAGCACTTCTGGCCTATTTTAAAGCCTCTTTTCAGTAGCTGGCTGTTCTGTTGTAGTGGTGATGGGGAAAGGCCAAATCCATTGAAATAAATGGAAATATACTGCCTGATTCCAAAAAGACTTGGCTGTTCCTTTAAAATACAAGTTGGAGGAGGATGGTTTGGAAAAGAAGGAACATGGATACCTTTCTGGGCAGAACCTGAGTTGGGAGTTGTCTTAATAGTAAAGAGATCAGTGGTTGGATGGAGGTGAGGACATAGATTGCCTTAGTTTTTTCCTTCCCTTGCCATTGTTTCCCATATAGAACATCTTTGTGAACATCCAGTGAAACAGCATAAAAAATATCTGTTTGGGTCATAACTATTTGAGTCTTCATTCAAGACCTTATTTAAAACTGTGGAACTTTTTTTTTTTTTTTTTTTCAGTATAAAAGGGAAAAGTTTGTTGTGGGTAGTCGTTCCTTCACTGCTAAGCAGCAAGCTGTATAGAAAGCAGGGTCCAAATCTCTGGGAAGTGCTTTGACTTTTCTTAGGAAAACCTGACTGAGTGCAAACTAAATTGAAAGCTGCTCACTAAAATTTGGAGTAGTGTCTTCCTCCCTGGGAAAGCCACATCTGTGAACACAGAAGAGTGTTTCTGTTCTGTATGAAGTGTGTGAAAAGGTGCACCCACCCCACTAGCTGTTTAGTTGCCTCAAATACATGACAGCTGGGATGATTGCCTTAGATGGGTGCTTCTTGATCTTGAGCATGTGGATATTTTGGAGCGAAGCAGAGAGAGTATTTTAGGTTGACAAAAATATAAGGGTGCAGGAGCAGTTCTCATTCATGTAGCAAGAGAGGAGGAGAAGCTGTAGACTGCTGGTGTGTAGTGCCTATGCTGAGAACAGCAGGCTGCCTAGTTCCTGCAGAATTAATTCTTAATGCCCTGAGTGTCATATTAAGTTTAAATTTTTTTTCGATTAAGTCTAAGAAACTTCCTGGGCAGCAAGTCTGTCTTCAGCTTCCTCTCCAGAAGACCAGTACTCTTTGCTCAACAACACTTACATGGCAATTAAGCCATTTACAAGTCACAGAGGATCCAGTATTCTAAGCTGCTGTCTTTGCATTATATTAAATTTTCTCTAACTCACTTCCTTGTTTTTCCCTTATGGAAAGTGCCTAAACAAAGAGTTCCTCTGTGGACAATAAAATAATTTGAATGGCAGGCATCCAATTTGGATTTTGTGTAGTTAAGTGGCCTGAGTTTGCATGGAGAGGCAATGAAACTTTTATTGTTCAGTTATAGCATACTGTGGCATAGCTAAAGGGGTTTTCCTTTTCTCTATGGGGGGAAGTCAGGTAGAAAGATAAATATGTGATTTCTGCTGTACCCCACAACTTTCCACTGGAGGTTGAGAGAAAGGGTTCCCCGTTCACTTTTTTCCATAGACTGTTTTTCTCTGCCTCCACAAAATGTTTTGTTGCATGTGCTTTGCTGTGATATAAATGTCGCTACTTTCATATCACTGCCATTACAAGAGCTCAAAATGAAACCATGTAGCTGTTGGACACCAGCATGTTTTTAAACTGGTTTTAAAAGGAGAGCAAAAAGCCTGTGTTTTCATCTCTTGTTCTGTGAGAGAAACAAGGATTGTGCTGTTCTTTTCAGAAAGCAGCTGTTCCTTTAATGCACAGGAGAGTGTACCTCCCTGGCCTGCATGCTGTGGGAATAGTCCTTGAGAAGCAGTACAAGTAACTGAGAACTCTAACGCAGGCGTGTGTGATACAGAAGGATTGCTCAGCTCACATATTTGTAAATGCTCTGCATTTCGTTTCAGAAACATTTGCCATAAGTTGGCATCTGCGGTGATTTTTTTTCTTGGCTCAGGGAATGGCACACGGCCTTTCAGACAAAACGGCACCTGTTTAAGAAGACCTAACCCTCCTGATTTGTTTAGTCCCGCATTAGGAGCAATCTGATGTTTTTGGTTTCGTTTTTTTTCCTGGCCTTGCTGGCAGAAGCCACGATGGTGAAGTGCGATGGGTGATGAGAACTTGGTATCAGCACCTGCGGAAAAAATACAGTTTAGCCCCATCATTGTTGCTGAGCTGGCAAATGACAACAAAATAACCACCCCTCAAATTACTTGCAATCCCATAGAAATCAGACACGTTGGTCTGCACAAAGCAGAAGGCTGTTCCAGAGCAAAGAAAGTTAGGGAAATAGAATCTAGATTCACTTGGCGTTTTGAGAGTCTATTGCTGGCAAGAAGTGATGGTATTCCCTTCTTAACCACTCATCCAATGGGAAAAGCAGTTGTGTCTGAGGTGCATCTCGCAGCTTCAGTTGCTTCTGCTGCTTAAAAGGATTTGAGTACATGTCCCTTTTCTCCCAAGACAGTGCTCCAGCCGTTTGTTATTGAGTTTTTTTTTCTGGTGGTTTGGTTTCAACCTCCCCTCCTGCCGCTGATCTGCTTTTTATAAATATTTAGAGATACCTAGCTAGAGCTCAGAGTAAGAAGTAGTGACTGTGGTGCTGAGTGAATAGGACACTGCCCTGAGAAGTTATTTCAACAAGGCAGATACTAAAGCTGAACTGCTCTTGTAAAGCAGACTGGAGCAATCACTGTAATTCAAGCAGGTAAGACAGTTATCCAGAAGGTACAAGTGGAGTTGAACTCCCATCAGATGGTCAGAAAGAATCAGTCATTGGTCTCTGACATCCTGACCCTGGCCCGTTGTTTCCACTGCTCTAATTGCAAATACCTACAGAGTAGCACTGTTTCGACAAGCCTGCAAGGAATAGGATATGAATCTGTAGATGGTTAGAGAGTGTGTATGGAAGGCAGAGGGTAAATGGCTGGACATCCACCCTGTGTTCCTGAGCAGCTAGGAAGATGGAGAAGCTTTCAGGGCAGTCAGATCAGTAGCATATTCAGCAATGAAAATGATAGGAGCCTTCTAGAATATCAGAGTAATTTCTCAGTGCAGAGCTGCAAAGTTCTGTTGTCATTGAAACTGAAACCAATGAACAAGTCGGGCTTAAAAATGAACTTTTTGTCTGAACATATGGATCTTTCACTTGAGTGCTCATTTTTATTGTCATCCATGAGACTTGATTAATCAACTTCTATGCACAGTGGATTCTATCCTAAACTGAGCAGTAAGTTCTCAAAACTGCTGTATCACTTCTTGTCTAGGTGAAACTTCTGCAGTCTCCACCTCTCTACGCCTTCCTCCTCAGAGAGCAAATTGGATAGAATAACGTGGTGTTTGCTGTTGGGGGTGAGCGCTGAATGCTTGCTGGTGAGGAGGCTGTCGGGCTGCTAGAGCAGAGTATGATTTCTGTAGGGAAACCTTTAGAATAAATTCTAATTAAAATGCGTTCCTAGAAATGAGTGTCTGACCTATCTGCTTCTTACAGTAAATTGTTCTACTTCAAGATTAATATTTATGCTATATACCTTTGAATTGATTTAACTTTTCCACTGTGTTGTACCGCTGCTTTTCCCACAGCGCTGCTCTTGCAGATGAGCTGACGTAGGCGTAGTATTGTGTCACTGTTCCATGCTGCTCAGAAGAACGAGAGGGAATCCTCTGTGGTCTCTCAGAAGCAGTGCTTTCAAGTGAATCTGTGGGCTGTATTTATTTTGAGTTATGAATATATTCTTAACATTAGAATGACTTTAAGAAAGGGGTTTCCCTAAGCATGGGTGTAGGCTAAACCTTGATATGTATATATATACATAAATATACATATAGATTGGCCTCCAAACCACTTAGCTATTGTTACATTCAGAGAGCATTCATAAACCTCCATTGAGACTAGTGCATTCTAATCTAGCAACAAGGAGACAAACATCTGGCCTAAAAATGGTGAGTAACTTCTGCATTAATTTAAAGCTCTCATCAGTGGGTCTTTGCTTAGCCTCCAAATGAAATCATATGCCTTTTTTCACTTTTTTCACTTTTTTTCACTTTTCTTCATCTATCAAAAAGACCAAAAGCTGATTTTTTTTTTTAATGGCTTTTACATAACTTTTTAAACTGATTTATGCATAGAATAGCTGTAGCAATGGCCCTTTACTCTCTTCTTTTACAAGGTTAGACAGTGAGAAGTATAAGAATATTGAAGGCATATTTCCAGACGGAGCATTTGCAGCATGTTAAACAATTATTTTAAATTAAATGATACAAAGATGTAGTGTATAATACATTGACCCATGTTCTTTAGTTGGATAACAGTTTTATTGAAACTTTGGGGAAATTTTGTCTGTTGTGTAGTATTTAGGATATTCCCAGCACTACAGCCTGACCAGATCAGGCTGTAACTGCGCTTGTGGTTTGGAAGCAGGAGGGCTCTTCATCTGTCTGCCACAATTTTTTTTTTTTTTTTCTTCTCTAAAATCCGGATGCTATTTGTGGGTGATCCAGAACTCTTGACTAAATGAGTCTTGTTTACCCAGCTGCTGTAAATTGGTATTTTCACTGTTTTTCTAAAAAGAAATTGCAAGCATTCAAGCCCTGAATCAAGAACTTCTGGAGTCACAGCACTGTAAATTTGAAATGGTGTCCTCAGGGGTTAGTAATTAAAAACACAGGGAGCTGCGAGCAATGTTGAGATAAGGTTTGCATAAAGGGAGAAGGCAGCAAACACTTCTGTGTGCTTTTCCCTCCTTTTAGTTATGCGATCAAAATGGATTATTAAAGTATCCAGCCATCAGTAATACAACTGTCGTGGTTGGAATTAACCCTTCCATTTTCAGAAACAGTGTGGTTTCCTGGTGGGGTCACAAATGCACGTGGAACTAGGATAACAAGGTGCTTGAGACTATCCTATCTCTCCTTTCTCAAAATAAAGTTCTCATTACATTTGTGAGGATTATAAAATGCAAAACAGCGAGAAGGTAGGGAAAGAAAACTTCAAAGTCATCTTTGCTTTACTTGCTTCTGGATCGTTATTAGAATACGGATTCTAATTAGGATTAGAATCCTAATATCTAGCAGCAAGATTGTAACATTTTCAGAAGTGCACACACAGTAAAATGTATGGAAAGCAGCATACATATTACAGGTCTCTGAGAAGTGCCTTAAGATGGATGTTTATGCTAGCCAAGTACTCCCAAGCTTTTTGCAACTTGTCTGATCATTCCTACATTCCTATTGGCTTTTCTTGCTCATCATTGTCCTAGGATTTTTAGGATCAAAATCAATTTTCTTCCTTTCTTCCTGTTCAAGTTCTGTTTTTGCAGTTGTACTACTTTTTGTAGGTAGGTCTGCCTGTATCTTTATTTTTTTTCTCACAAACTCCTCTGCTTCCCAGCTGCATGAGTCCCCTACTCCAATAACTTGGGAACTAAGTCTCTGGAATATAAAGGTCTCTCAGTATGTTATCAGAAAGGGGATCACTCCAAGTTATTGGAGTTAACAGATCCTATGCCTTTTATCTCTTGACTTGGATAACAAAAGAAAGCCCACTTTCCTATTACAACATTCCAGAGAGGCTGTAGTGAGACAACATTTAAAATAGTCCAGAAAAAAAAAAAAACAAACAAAAAGCAGTTTGGGCTCTATTAATGAATGTAATACTTGCATTAATTGTGCTTTTATTCTGCAGCTTGTTTACCTTTTCCTATATTTTATCTCCTGGAATGTTTCCCGTTCAACCTCTTATCACTGAATACTAATAACAAAACAGTTTGTTCGCTGCATAATTTAAAGCTGACATTTAGCAAACAGCTCAGAATTTCTTACCATCTTGCCAACCCCAGAATAATTGACATGCTCATTTAAGTTAGATACAGATCATGAGCAAAATACCATTGGAAAGGCTTCAGGCGGTACTGTTGGGTGGAATACAGTTAATATTCCTAGTGTGTTGCAGAAATTTTTGTCTGTGTATTTGATTTACTTAAAATTCTATTACCAAGTGATCAGAAATTCATCAAAGATATTTATTGTCAAGAGTTTTCTTTTCATCCATGTTTTATGTATTTTTTGAGCTAATTTGTATTCCATTAACATTGACTTACCTTCATAAAAAATATATGTAATAAATATGTCCAAAGAATCACTGTTTTTGCACCCAGATTTGTATACAAATGATTGGCTTCACTTTTAAACTTTTCCAGTAAAAAGATTTTTTTTTTTTTTTTTCTTAAGAGATAGGGTGACTGTAGCATTCCAGAAAACTACTAAGAACACTGAGGTCTATTGCATGCAGCTTTGACTTCTCCTACTCACTTCTAAGGTGACTTTTTTGCACATTAGAAACATAGTCATGATATTTTTGGTGCTGACCTTATGGTTTGTACCCTTTCATATCAGTTTGCATGCTTCCTGAATCTGAGGGGAGTGGGCTTTTATTCTTCTGAATCTGCTGTTATCTTAACCAAGGAAAACTATATGTAATGGTACAAACAATTCTGAGGAATTGACATTAAATCTTCCTGCATCATTCAGAGCAGGTATCAGTTTGATTTTATCTAAAAATCAGTTGGGACAGCTGAGATTGGTGAATTTTAAATCTCTTTGACAAAATTCTTACTTCAGATTTTAAATTTTGGTCAACAAATGTCTAATATTGGCATTTCAGTGCCTCATAAGGAAATAACTGGCAGGAGGCATGCAGGAGAGAGGAGACCCCTGGCAGTTATGTTGTGTTTGTGTGTTTGTCTGGTATTGCATTTACAAGGCTGAAGTATTTACAGTAAAGACAGTTGGATGCAGAAACATTAAGACATGTAATGGCTGGTTCAAGGATAGATGCACAAATTACTATTCCTATTATAAATACCAAATCCGGAACTATCTAGATAGGAGGAGACCACAGAAATATTGTATTTCATGGTTGACTTCAGAAATGAAAGGCAAAAAAAAATTATTTCAGGATGTGTTGCTTAGGATTCCTTTAATAAAATGTTTTTTTCCCCTTCGATTTTGATCACATTTACAGTAAATAATCCATTTCTTCCTTCCACTCCTCCTACACAACATACGCACACAGATAAAGTAACCTGTCACCTTGTTTATCAACAGCCTTTATGATTATATATGTTCCATTTCGTTTTTGAGCAATTTTACAATATGGATGTTACTAAAATGAGGAAAGTTTACTCAGTCTATCTGTGATAGTTAGGCCCTGAATCTTCTACAATACAGAAATGGGTATCACTGAGAAGGTAACTTGTTCATGGGTCTGTTTCTTATCTCTAGCTTCCTAACCAGCTTTTAAATAGTATGCTGTTGTTCCATGCTGCTTTCACTACATTGTGTTTTTCTAGTTCTGTTGGATAAGCATAAGGATAATTTCACTCAAAACCCCTTACCTTAATGATAGAGGACTCTTTTATCTGGTGGCAGAAGAGGTTCCCGTATCCCACTAATTCCTTGAGCAGTAATTTACTGCTCCTCCCTTGTGACAGGGAATCCATTCATGGAGTGCGACTGGAGTGCCTCCCTCTGTGCTGGTGTTCTGCAAAAGAGTTAAGCTGACCCAGCTGAACAATGAAACAAAACAAAACAACCTCCTTTAGGCTGGCTTGTTTCTGAATTCCATTTTGCATTCTATCCCCACCAAGTATCACGTTGGCACAATTGAGAAATGAGTGAGTTATGGAGCAGGGTTGGGAAAAATGAAATGTGCTTCAGCTGGAGCTAGACTTGTAGGAAGTTACAGAATGGGAGAGGAAACAAAGCAAGAGCAGTGCAGAGTTTAACAATCCATGCACATGATTGGGAAAAGGAACAAGGGGAACTTTTTGAAACTGTAACTTGATGAGTGTCTGTCTGTCTGTGATCATTGTTGTAAGTAATGTTTTAAAGAGTCTTAGTCTATCTGGTCATTCCTTGGGAAGAAGACTTCTCCCCAAATACATTGTTTTGTATGTGGAAAACATCCTTATTTTTAATGCACAAAGCTTGGACCAGAAAGAGTTTTCTGGACCTATTCAGATATATTTAGGAAGTATTCAGGAAGCCCTGATAAATTCTTGAGGGGAAGAAAGTACCACAGCAATTTAATGTGCTTTTTTTTTTTTTTTTTTCCCCAGTTTTTCAATTATTGCAAAAATGTGTAAATGTGTGAGCAGAATAAATCCTGTTGTAATTTGAGATGTTCCCGTCCTTAAAAGCCTTGATTGAAAGCAGAATATTTGTGAATTTTACATGACTATTATAACCTCCTGTTTTCTACAGAACCTTAATTTTTGAAGTAGCTGATTTTTATCCATCCGAGCTTTGAGTTGTCTAATGTAATAAAAACCTAAAGCATTATATTTAATATTATAGTTGTGAAAGATTATAGATTATTTTCATAACAAATGTGCAAGATTTGCAATAACCTAGATCATCCTTTTTCAGATTCACAACTGTAAGTTTAGCCCGATTTGGCCTGCTAGGTTTGG
This sequence comes from Nothocercus julius, assembly GCA_013398735.1. Taxonomy (NCBI): domain Eukaryota; kingdom Metazoa; phylum Chordata; class Aves; order Tinamiformes; family Tinamidae; genus Nothocercus; species Nothocercus julius. The sequence goes on along the minus strand of VZSV01000269.1, from coordinate 478,862 downwards.
GCAAACTTACTGAGCCCTCAGAGTGCCTGGCACGGGGTGCCAGGCGCTCCCGCTGTGCCGTTGGCAGCGCCTCTCTGTACGGCTCGTGGACCTGCAGCGCTGCTCTGCCTCCGCACAGCCAGGAAGTGAGATGCTAATAAGGCAATAGTTTCTATGGTCTTCCGTCCTTCCCCCCTGCCCCTTCCCTTCTTAATCTTTCAACACTTTTGTTGCCGCTTGCTGGATGAATTTTACCAACATGGAGTCCTTTTTACTAAGTAGTGTTTAGCCTGTATCTCCTTAACCTCTCTTGTGTTTAACACGTGGGCTTTATTACTGTGCATAACTTGACATGTTGATCTGAGGCTACTGAAATGTCTAAGCCCAGTGGGATAAATTAAGACGGAATAGCAGACAGAATTCTGTTTCTTTTTCTTCAGATTAGTATGGTCAGTTTTGGTTTAGTTGCTTCATTTTATTTTTTGTTATTTTCGTGGAGCTTGGCAGTTTTCATTCTATGCTGACATTTCTCAAAATTAATATTTTCAGTTAGACATGTGAAGCTAAGTATAGGCTCCCCCAAATATGTAATTACAAAGATGTAATCCTCATCAGTATCAAGTATCTGCAGCTTCCATTGAAATCAAATGAATACAACTTTCCATACTTCAACATGTTTTTGTCATGATTAAACAGACACTTGTAAAACTTTGGCAAGCTGGAATCAAGTTTTAGATGAAAACTGAATTGCTTTTTTTTCTTAATAGGATTCTTATAATTGGTGATTACCAGATGCGTTTAAATGGTGTGAAATAGGAATTGAAAAGGAGAGGGAAGCCAAATGCCTTGGATCTTTTCCTGGCAACCGTTTATTTTAAATTTCTGCTGTGCACTTAGATGAAACAGCATGATTTCTGCAAAATGTTCAGCTGTGGTTTCAAATTAAGTTGATGTTGCCAACAGAGAGTGACTTGTAATTGAAAAGTCATTTGGTTCTAAGCAGTGGATTTCAGTCTTGATGACTTCCCACTGTATTTCAGTGGTTGCATTGTTGTCCTTAAAAGTGGGTAGCAGTTATGTCAAGATGTGCTTGACCTTTCAGTTTTCTAAACCTAACACTATAATAATACTATTATTTTGTTAATTTGATCTAAAGGCGAGAATGACACTTCTAGGCTGCTTGTTAGGTGAACTAGAGGTATCCCACTGATCCTGAAGAAATTTTTTTAGGGCTGTAATAAGCCCTAAAATAAGGTCTCTCATGAATGAGGTGGCACTGGCTCAGTCTTTGTACTGTCTGCTCTCCTCCTTGTCTTGTAGAGATGATGATATTTTTATAAAACTCCAAAAGCTTGTTTTTGTTCTCTTTGAAATTTGCTTTGCAAAGGGGGTATCTAAATGTGCCCTGCTTACTATTACCCCTGATGTGTGTCCTTTTCTTTGGAAAGATTTCCCCTCTCCCTGCCCCCTAGTTTCTTGGTGAGTATCTATATGCACTCCAGTCCACAGGTGATGAGAGCGTCTCCAATGCTTGCTGTCCAAGAAGAGGTCATCATGAGTGTTTCCTTTCTCATTTCTTTTTGGAAATGCCAGGCCACACAGGAGCTAGCCCTTACCAGAAGAAAACTTGTTAGGAGGCTGTATAGTCCCTGAACAATTCAGGATCAATTGTGGATGATAACTTACTTAAAGCCCCTTTTCCTCTCTGTCCAAGTGATGTATATCAGGTCAAATGAAGTTAAATTTGTGGCACTGGTTCTAGTGGGTACTTCCATGAAGCATGAAACATTTCTGGTCAGTTTGAGGATATGCACAAACTCCACCTAAAATAGTTGCTTTTAAAATTTTTGTGTAGCAGTTAGTTCTCAAACTTAGCTACAGTGGGTACTGATTTTTTTTTTTTAAGGAATATTTTTTCAGTATTGTCAATATTTTTTTATGACTACTGTCAACTTTGTTCCTGGCCACTGCAATCAGACTCTTACTGCTTCTAGCTTTGTAAAGCTGTTACTGTTGCCTGGTGTACTATTAGCGTAGTTAACTTTTGAGAGTAAGATGGTGGGAAGTAGATTCCTGGTTTACTTGTCAGCTATATGTCATGTATGAAGAGGAAAACAAGAACACAGGCAAGACATGAGTGTTTCCTCTTATTGTGATCATGCACTAAAATTTACTTATTTTTTTAAACTTAATTTCTTTAAGTATACTTTTTTCTCATTTTTAATAGATTCATTGCGAGCAGCTCAAAAGCAAGCATAAAGGTGTAAAGACTCTTCTAGAAGTGTGTTCGCATCAGTGTGTTGAGATGGAAAGGTATGAAACTATAATTTTTTAGAAATGTGTTTATGTCATATTGTTGAAAATCCATAATACAGTGTTCCCTGTATTTGTTAATCAGTGGCAGCTCCAGCCCTTGAATAGTGAGGCAGACCCCTGTGCAGCAAGCTTCCTCTGTGTTTTGCTCTGGCTGCCTCACGTTTACCTTAGGCGAGAAACTGGCTTGACTTAGCAAAGCTGGTTGTCCTCTGCCAGCTATGGTTTAAGTGCCCAGGCTGAGACCATGGGAGAGCCAGTGCAGAAGGGGCTAGAAGCAGCGTGTGTCTCAGAAAGGTGCCTCCTGAGGCTACAAGACCCTCTTAAGAGGGCTTCAAGCTTTCTTAAATACTGGCCTTCCTTGAGAAAGAGCAGTTACTTGAGAAAAATACAAGTAATTTTTACTCTGCTTTAGATTTGTCTCCCTGTATTTGCTTTGTATCTTTCAGTTTTCAGATCTTTCAACACTTTACTACCCTCTCCCACACAAACTCTTTGTGTGTGTATTCCAATGGAAGAATTCATCTTCTCAGAAAGCACGTGCTGCTTGATGGCTTTACTTGGTAGAGTTTCCTATTTGATTCATTTTTCATTTCAAAACTTCAATTCCCCCTATAGTCCCCACGCAGCTGAGTGCTGGCTGATTCATCTGGGTGAATGTGCTCCATTTACTTTTCCTGGAGAGGTACTCATCCATAATTCACTTGTGTCATTTCAAACCCAACAAAGTTGATGAAAGGCATTTTATCAGCTTTCCTGAGGTTAGAATTCAGCCTAAATTGTATCCAGCAGGAACAAATTTAATTATGTTTTAGTACTATTATTAAGGAAAAATCCACTTAAAATGATGTTCCTGTGTTTACATATAGACTGGAAGTTGGAGAAGTGAGGCAGTAATAGTGAAATGCCATTCAAAGAACAGGAACCTTCAGGCCCACAGGGCAGCAGGACTGAGAGATGAGTAACATATGTCATGTGAACTTGCTGGTCGTCGTCGTCTTGCATGTAGCATATTTGTTCAGGGAAATATTTAACTCGGAAAATACTAAGCACTTATACTAACAGTTTTACATTTTCTTCAGTGAGATGGAACAGATTATAGGTCCAGCTTCAGTTAATTACTGGGGCCTTTTTTTAGCTCATTCTCCAAGAAACCAGATGTGTGTCCATTAATAACATGCCCCTCTTTTGTTGTTGTGATTTGTGTAATTCTTAAAATTTAGCAAAACTATTAAAGAATAATTGTTTCTGTTCACAATAACAGCACACAGCTTCTCCAGATGTGGTGTTTGACAGCCAAACAGCTGCTGGCTATTAAATGTTCCATAAAGCTCCATTCCTTTATCATAAAGGGAACAGAAGTGTAGGGACGTTTATGGGGTGATAGGCAGATGTTTTGTCTGGATCAGATCTGAGTGAAAGTTGAAGCAGTTTTGCTGCTCTAGTCCCGCTGTGTATATGCTTAACTCTTATCTACACCTTGCATTATGGAGCTCTCTTCTTGGAGATGAAGCAGGCTTATGTTTGATCTCACACTTAGCTCTCAAGTAACAGTGACAGCACTTTTTTCATCATCAGGACTATTTTGCTTGAAAGAGGATGAGATTCATTTGTGAGGTGGATCTCAGCTGATAGCTGACTTGGTACCTATGCATTTGAAATGCTGGTTTAATTGTATGTTTTGGTGAAACCAGAATTAAAAAGTGAATTGAGGTAGAAATAATACAAAGTTTGTGTGCTGTAAGTAGCAGCCTCTTGGAAAGTATACACAAGCCTCGTGTGTGTGTATGTGTAGTATATAATCATAGTTGGCAAAGACAGGTGTTTTTTTTTCTGTGTTTGCATAGAAAAGTGTGGTATACTTTATGCACAGTAAACTCTCTTCTATGTAAGACAGAATGTAGAATTAGTGAAGCTCCATTCACATTAGTGAATGTAGAATAAGTGATTTCTAGAGATCTGGCTTGAATCCCAGCCTAAACTGTGAGTGAAGGCAAGACCTGAAGATGCTGAAGACCAGCACAGCCCTGTGGATTTGTAAGGGGCTGCCTGACATTGTAGCTATTGTCTATCAGCTCCAGATTTGGTTGCTAATCCTAATAAAAGTTGTAAGAGGTCATGAGGCTCCAAAACCTTCCCAGAAGAAAAGTCTGTTTTCTTGGCAAGATCTTGTGCTTCCCATTGCTGCTTAAACTAGATATTCTTTATCATTTAGTGTTAACCGAGCAAAGCTTTAATATCAAGGTCCTAAACTTTACATTAGGCCTTTTCCAGAGAGGAAGCCATTGGTTTACCCTGTGCACTAATAAGTTAGAGGGGAAACATTAGCTGAATGGTTTGCCTTGAAATTTGCATGTGTGTGTGTTTGTTTAAATTCTTTCTGATTCAGTTCATCCTCCATAATTCAAATGCAGAAATACATTTCTTTCTGTGGCTGTCTTTATGGCCAGCTTATCCAAAAAATAATCCCATGTCCAAAATGCCCGCCCAGGTGGATGAAGCATATCTGTTCAACACATAGACTCTGGAATTGATTTCCCTTCAAAATATAGCTCTGCAGTGTTGGAGCCTGGCTGTAAATCCTGGCATAAAACCTCTTCCACAATTGCTTATGGTGTGTGTTTGTACTTTCACCAATCACACGAGTGACCCCAGCACAGCAGCTCTGGAATTATTATTTCAAATGAGTTATTGAATATTAAATTTACCTTTTGCAGTAAATGCAAATTGTAGATATTTCTATCTATCATTGGTACATAACTACCATCAATAAACAGCAGTGCAGATTCTCACTGAACACCGGGGAGAGCTGAGAGCTCAAAAGTGCTACCTCAGGCGAAGGTTGCAGAGCTGGTGCCTGTCTGTTTGATAAACACATATTTTTCTGGCCATATATATTTTGCATATTTGCTGCCCTGTTCTTTTCAATGTTGTTTCATTAGCAAAAATGAAGTGCTTTTTTTTTATAGATAAAGTTGGCAAAGGGGTAGCGCTGCGAGGATGTTGATACAGAAATGCATCTTCTAGCTTTACAAAACCAAATTAATTTGGAAAAAAAAGGAGTGCCCTCTACAGCCTAACAGGGGAAACTCAAGTAATTACCAAGAACTGCCTGTTCTGGGGTAGCTCCTAGTAACTGTCAACAAGAAGTACTCAAGCACTCTATCTGTGTGTTCTGAAAGTCTGGCCTGTAAAGTGGATTTATGTGCCAGATTTGGTTACTTAACATTTCACATGTTTCATGGTAAATATAGCCTTTCAGTTGTAGACGTGACCAATACTCCTGTAAAATGCAGGTTAAATGAGAGAGAATTTCTGGTCAAAAAAGCTTTGTATAAAAACAGAGGGGAAAAACAAAGATGGTCAGAAATCCAAATGAGAAAATTTGACTTGTGTGACAATGTCAGAAATATGGAAATTATAGAACAGCATTGAATTGTAAGGATGCAGTAGTGTTGTGGTTCTTTTTGTTTTATACTGGCCCAGATGGTTCTTGTCCTTTCTCTGCCCAGAAAGGAGAAAGCAGAGAAGATAGAAAGGTAGCAATGCAAGGTAAATACTGCATACAGCTACAGTGACAGACAAACTGCAAGTAGCAGAGAAGAGAAATGAACTTTTCCTGGCTGAGAAAAAAGTATTTAAAGGCACTCTACTATCTTTATAGGACATTTCAGCCTGGTTCATGCTCTGAACTCAAAAGGCTGCAGTCACACATCTCTTCTCATTGTCCCTGAGACAGCAGGGAAGCAGCCTGCCCAAGTGCTTACTGCTGCACTCCTGCCATTTATTACTGCTGCTTTCTTCCTGTTCTCAGGACTGTACCTCAAAATTGCTACTTTATTTCTCTTAACAATTGTTTTATTCTAAGCTACTTTATATTAATTACAAGTGTAAATTTTCTAGTATAAAAATACTTTTTCCTATGGTACAAGTCTGTCCCTAAAAAAGACCCTAGTATCTAACCCTACATAGGCAAGATAGTTTGAAGTGAAATGAATGCTTGAAAGACATTGTTACTGAGAAGGTCTTGCTACCTGTTTGCCCAGTCTGATACTGTCTCTGTTCTGTGCGTGCTGGCATGGCAGGCTCCTGACAGCTCAGGGACTGCAGTTTCAGATGAACTGCTAGAAAGCAAGTCAAGTCCAAGCTCTTGGGCATTTGTGTATCCTTATTTGCCAGTGTTTGAATTTTATTGTAGTACCTCTGCAAACAGTTTTACTTAATAAAAATTTACTTCTGTTATGGTCTCTATTTATAAATATCAGGAATAAAACGAATCAGTTGATGCTCTCATCTTGAAATTCATCACACTTTTATGATTTGGATAGATAGGTTTGTTTATTGGATATTTTTTTCATTAGTCCATTTACATTTTCCCCAGAATGTGCAGTGAGATACCTATGAATTGCATGTCTGAACTGAAATAAATATAACCGATAAATTCTAACTGCATTCAGTGTTTCTTGTAGCTCAAATGAAGAATTTGAACATTTTCTGCCTTAAACAAGATATGATACTGCTATAATAGGTTGCTAATGTTTTTCAGTCTCGCAGTTTGTTTTCATGCTCTGATGATGCACCATTTTAAATTTAGGCCTTGCTTTACTCTGCTTGTGAAATGAAGGCCTGAGTGCAAGATAAGCTAGTGCTTTCTGAAAGTTTAGCTTTGTCTGTTTTTCTGAGAGAGTTTATTTATGTCCTGCCCTTTCTCTGAAAGTCACACTCGCCTATTATAGTGCATTTAGTGATTTGTCCCTACTTGTTTTATGCGAATTTGGAGCAAGCCCTTAAGTAAATTTATGCCCTGAGTATCCTTGGCTGAGAAGCTGAAAAATAGCCAGTTTTTTTCCACAAACAAGTATTCTAGGATATAGAACAGATCCATTGTTGTGAGATATAGATGTTCTTAAAAGGGATTTTTCAGGAGAAAAAAAAAAAAAAGAAAATGCTTTTTAGATATGTAATGAAATATTACATAAAAATATACTACCAAAAAAACTTTGCCGTCTGAGCCCCTAGTTTTGGAGTTCACAATAGCATTTTTGTTAAAATTGAATTTAACATTCTTGAAATTTGGAGGGAGTAGGAAGAAGCGTGGCAGTTCTTGTACAACTCCAGAATGATTGCTATGATTTTCTAGACACAAGATAGTAAAATTCATAATGAGTGGTGAGTGAATATTTTAAATAAATTTCTATCACAAAACACTTAGCAATTCTTTATGTGTGATTCTGCTTTTGTATTCTCCAGTTGTGTAGCAGGAAACAAGGAGCCAAAGATCTGTAAAGAGATGGTCATGTGGTCTATTGCCACATTAAGAAAATGGCTGATACTTACTCTTTCTGTGGTTCAAGTTTTTGTGCATTAACTGCGAAATATAATGTTTCTTTCTAAGCAGGTGTGAAAGCAAAGAGCTTGATGTTGAAATAAGGAATCTGATAGAGAGGACTAACACTTCCCAGTTGTGCGAGAACCCTGGACCTATTGCCCAAGAATGTCCAAACAATCAGGGAACTTCACGTCCCCTTAAGGTAAATGTGGTTTTCTTTTGCAATAGTTGATCTGTGAAGGAAAAACATCACAGGGACATTCCCTATTGCTTCAGCAGTTATACAGGAAACTTTTTAATTTCTGAAATGGTGCACTGAGCTCATTATGCCTTTTGTTTTTTTTTCCCTGACAGAGCTACTTTGTGTTATAAGGATATTTGAGTGAGAAGAGACTTTTTATAATACTTTAAAAGACCAGCTAAAAACAGCAGTTTGTTCAAAGTGCCACCCTGTGTAGCCAGCTCTGAATAATGATAATCCACAAAACAGCATACCCTGAGAACACAATCGTGTCTCAATGTTGCTGTGTTCAATAGTTTGGAAGGAAATGAAAATGAGAAGAGATGTGGGGGACAAACATCTTTGGGAGGGCATTTAGGAGACATTTAGATACATAGGAACAAGGCTGTGAAGAAGGAAAGCTATAATTTTCAACCCACACTTTTGTGATATTATAAATAGAAAAAACTGCTAAGGTGGACTTTTTTATTGATTGAAATGGTGTTGAGGTTAAAAAGCATGATAGAATATTTTTAAAATTTTCACTTCAATAGTAAGTTGCTTTTTATATGTAGCAGGAGGACAAAAGGAAATTCCTGTTTTCTGTAAGCTGGGAAGGGAGGAGTAAGGTTTTTCTATTGATCCCCAGCTGCAAAGGATGACATGCTTACCTGCCTACATGACTCTAATAGAGGGAAGGAAATCGCTGAAGGGAATAGCCCTAAGTGTAATGCACGGTATTAATGAGAAGGTAAAGAAGGTATGACTACAATGAATGATATTACACGTAGCTCTCCACACACAAACCTCCATTTCTAAAATGACTCATGATGCTGAGGTGTGAAACACGGCTAAGCCTAAAGAGACATCCCAGGGTCAGAGCAGCAGGATTAGAAACACAGTGAAAGAGAACCCACAAGGAGGAACGGGGATTCCCAGCTTCTGGGGAGAAATAAGAATAGTGAAACAGAAGTTAGCACAGGTGGCAGAATTAAGTAGCACTGAAATAGGCAGTTACTGTGCGGAATAGTGAGCTAAAATTTCTGTGGAAACACTTGTTCCACTGCATATTATACTCTCTTCAATAGAAAAAGATACAGAAAAGGATTTTTGGGGAAAGAAAAAGTGTGTGCTCATCTCAAACCTTTCGGTAGAGTACTTCAGTACTTCCCACAGAATGCTGCTTTTTGTAGCATTTTGGGGGTTTTGCGTCCTTACCACTTTGCTTGTCCTTGAAAGATATATGTGCACTCACGTGTAGATAAGTGTTTCATAGCTGAAAGAAGGAAAATGTTTTATGATCTTTTCACNACCACTTTGCTTGTCCTTGAAAGATATATGTGCACTCACGTGTAGATAAGTGTTTCATAGCTGAAAGAAGGAAAATGTTTTATGATCTTTTCACAGTAGAAATGTGTGTGTGTGTGTGTGGGGGGGCATTCTCTTTTGTTTGTTTGTTCTCTTAAGGCAAGTAGCTTTTCCATTAGCTGGTTATTGACTTGGATGTTAAGTAAGAGACAATTCACAGTTGTGATACAGTCCAACAATCTCAGGATAAGAAGCTAGGAGTGAATGCTCTGGATTGTATATTTGGGGGGAAAAGGTAATATTTTTGGAAACACTAAAATACTTCCTATTATAAAGAATATAAAATACTAATTTAAAAAACATAAAGTCATAGCCTGTGAAATGAGATGCTGATCTAGAATTAAAACAAGGGGAAACAAGGTCTGTATTTAGGAATTAGGATAAGGATATAAAGTATGCCCTTCCCAGCAGCATTGGGCACTCTGTCAGGGAATTGTTTGGCAAAGCAAGTTTGTTTTATTCTCTAACTTTTATTCTGAGATGAAGAGTACAGATTGTGTGCTGCAAAATTACATATTCCCCTAAGCCTAGGGCTCTCTTGCGACTTACCTGAAAGCATCTGTAAGCAAATTCCCTTTTGCTGCCTTCTTTTTTCTCCAGTGTGTTTTTGTAAGTTTAGTTGTGCAGGATACGTAGAATTAACTCTCAGCACTTCCTTTGCTCTGTAGTTCCTGTATCAGTTGTAACTTAATTCTGCTTGTCAGGATGCTGTTTTATGCAGTTACTAATTCACATCTACTTACTCTTTTTTTTTTTTTTTTTTCCTGTACCATTACTTAGATATTGCTGAAAATATCCAAGAACGAAAAGAATTCTAAGATGCAGCTCTGCAGGAGTTGTAGTCTGTGCAAACTGTCAGTCCTCACAACATGCCTCACGAAGGAGGGGCTTCTTTGTCCTTCATTTTGGAGAAGGAGGAAGTGAAGAAGAAGAATCAGAAATAGTACTAATCCTGCATTACTGCATGCAGAGTATTTTCAGTATTTAAGGCTTCACCAAGATTTTATGTACCAAGAAAATATTTTACCTCCTCATCCCATGTACTTCCCCCAGAAAAGAAACAAAGAGGAAAGAATAGTAACAGTTAAAACAATTAGTTATGTACCAACATAAGGTGATGTAAGGATTGACGTGAGAGTTAACATATTTTATGGGATTAGTTACTGGCTCAAGAAAATGAATAAGCGTTGCTATAATTTTATCTGATTCTCACATATTAAGTTATTTGTTCACATCTACGCTTACTCTTTTGTTGGAGCATTACGAGTGCTTAACTGAATAATGTGCAAGAAGGAGATTGTTTGACATACTTAACCAAGGGAAAATCCCTTTATAAGACATTTCTCTGTCTGGATAAAGCATATAGACTAAGTGTACAAAGGAGGAGTTAGTTTCCTCTGTTTTAAAGGTTGATTTTACTCTGCAACTAAAATTCTCTGCTTTTTACCATTTCAAAATGTACTCCATCTGCTCAAAATGGATTAAAAGATTTCAGAGTAGTTTTGAGAATGTTCCAAAGGCAAAACAAAAACTTGGTGAAAATGTAAGCAAAGCTCCCCAGAAGCCACTGAACTTTAACTCTGTCAATCTTAGAGTAAATCTGACTTTTACAATTCTGCTAGTGACACAAGCAATTCAAAAAAAAATCTTGCATCAGATATGTAATAGGCTAGAAAGAAAAAATATATAGACGATTTTACCATTTCCTCATCATTGAGGAAAGATTCTCATTTTATTCTAATCAAGCACTTAGGTGGGTCTTGGTTTCACTGGAATTAGTGAATAACCAGGATTTTTGGAAGTGACAGATGACTTTCATTATCTATAATATCTTATATTGTATCATACACTGAGTGTGCCTGGTTTGAAGTGCTGTAACAGATGCCTTTCCCAGAATGAAGGTCCAGCAGTCTAAAACTGAGAACTTCTAACTTCTTGTCATACTCGGGCTTGTGAGAGGATCCTGAGCTGGCCAGAGCTCCCATGTATGTGTATTGATTTTTCTCCCACAGCTTTTTTTATTAATATTTTATTAATAGAAATTAATAAAACACCTCTAAGCTGTTCTGCCCCTTCTGCCCTTGCAGGCAGTTTTGTGCTGCCACTTGGAGCTAAATCAGCGAGTTTCTGAGTCGCATGAGGGGCAACAAACCCCACCTCGTCCCATTTGCTCCCGAGGAAGTTTTTCCCGTTATAGCTGAGGGGCTGCCTTATTTCTGCTCCTCACAGCAGTCCCTCTGCATGAGCTGTGTGTGCCCAGCTCACTGCTGGGCTTTTCTCGTTGCCACACGCGGAGGCATCTGACACTTTCTTCCCTGAGCTTGCTTAAAGTGTTTGCTATAAAAGATGCTTCTCCCTTCATCCTCGTCTTTAATATAAGCGAACAAAAATGAAAGATGAATCGAGTGTTGTCTGCCACAGTGCAAAATATCAGAGCTGCATGTCTGATGGTTTTTGAAATATGTGTTGTCAGTTCTACTGTTAGCTTCATCTGTAGCGTACACAAAAGCCCTAAATACCAAAGACAGTGCCCTGTGCTCTAGAAAGTGGGCATGGGTGGCAGGGGAGCAGTGCCAAGAGTAGGAGGAAAACAGGGCAAAGGTCATACTAAGAATTCATACTGATTCACAGAATGTGGATGTTAGTTATGATTCACAGACATTAGAAAAGGTTTCAGGTTGTTACTTGAACTTTTTGCAGGTGAAGGCCTGTTCACCATGGCATTTTTTTAATTCATTTCATCATACTTTGATCAGTCTTTGTAATAGTGATGTTACAGTAGAAGTAGAGGAACAAAATGGTTCCTATGGACATTAAGGAAGCATTTTGATTGCACATGTTATCAGAAAAGAAATGAGGAGCAGTGTCTCATCAGCTCTCTAAAGAATAAAGTAAATAGAAAGTAAATACTCTCATATGAATTTTATTTTCTTAAGTTACCAAACTCCACTTACTCTTGTGGAACACAGAACTTACTCCAAGCTTCTCTGTTTTCCACTTTTTCCTTGAATTATGCTGAAATCTAAGAAGTTAAATTTTATTCAGTGGAGCTTGATGACACAATCACATGTCACAATCCAGTAGTAGGAGTAGTAATATATAATCCCCTTATTTGGGATAGAAGGAGCCATGTGAAGGACTTCCTGGACACCCTCCCTAACTTTCATTTTTGCTTCCAGTGACTCTGTAGCTTGCTAGTTTGGTCCATGCTAGCTATTATATTTCCTGCAAAATCTGTAGCTGATCTGGTTATGTTTGGCAGACTGGCAAATCTTATTAACTTTTTTAGAAGTTAGTCTGGATCTATAAATGGTCCTCTTCTCTGATTAGGTTTGTATCCACCTTTATGGTCTAGTCTTGAACTAGAATTCTGCAAGTATTTTAAAACTGCATGTTTGATTCAGCAGCTTCAGACCAATCATAAATACTTTAAAATAGTCTTCCTTTTTGACCTTAGAAAGCTAATAGCTCTTGAATCTTTTTAATACTATCTTAAAACTCTGTTCTTCGTTTGCATAGCAGTATATTGTTAAATAAATGTAATATCTTTGGCTTTGCAACTCTAAGACAATATCTTCTCATTTTTCTATTCAATATCATCAGTTGATTTCAGAGAGACACAGCAGTTTTGTTTGAACATTTCCAAGTTTTCACTGGAAGAACTCCAGCACTTTTGAGGAGTCTGAACTTCTGGTTACTACTCGTCAGCTTTTCTTCTGTTTTAGCTTTTAGACATAATCTTCTCTTTCTAATAGCTGGTACTGTTCTTTAGGGGTAATTGGTACAAAAAAGCCCTTGAAACGGGGTGAACAAGACATATCTCTCCCATCAAGTTCCTAACACAGCTGAACTACACTATTTTTTCAAGCAGCATGTTCTAGCCCTTGAGATGTATCAAGTCTTTTAAAATCTAACTGATCGTAGGCAGTGTGCAAAGGTATAAACGTCACATTTCATCAGAGTGTTTATTGTTCATCTGAAATCCATGTTTTTCACACAACAGCATCATCAAAACAGTAACATTTGACAGATTTTCATTAGCCGTGTCATTTGACAGATTTTCATTAGTTGTATTAGAAGAGGAACTGGAAAGAAGAGGAATTAGCTGAGATTTACTGTAGCATTAATGAGATTGCAACCCAAATTATATATTTTTAATAGTGATTAATATGGTTATTAGATTATTAACAACTGAGGACTTAGTGTCAAGCATACATTTGCAAGTTTTTGATTGTATTTTTATGGACTGGTTAGATGTTCAGTACTGGTAATATAAGGACCAAACAGATTCTTTCTTATTATCCATAGGACTGTAGCAAACGTTACACAAGATACCAGGACACTGTAGTCAGATAATAGGTAATTGTGGTTCCAGTTATTTCTGTCTGATGACGTTGATCTCTTCTTTAGCAGGTGATCTAATGTTCGACTTTTCATGTACAGTGACTTTAGTCCAGAACATATATTTTTTCCCCTTCTTGGGAGTGAGAACACAAATTACACAGTGATGTGCTGCTAATGGACGTAGCAGCAACACCTGTGCCAGCCACAGCCAGCCTGTGTAAGAGAGGACTGCCATTCACTGCTCTCTGATCTGATACTAGCACCTGGATCACTTTTAGCATTCAATTCTTCTGTTTCCCTGTTTGTGAAATAGAGCCATTACCTACTTTTGTAAATGCCTTTGAAGTCCTTAGGTGAAAGCTTTGATTTGACATAAGCCTTTAAAAAATTACAAGGCTCTGTCTCATTTTTAAAATGTGTGGTTCTTTCTCTTCCCCACTATGGGGATTTTACAGTTTAATTATTACTACGTTCTCTCATGTTAGGGTGGTGTGTTTGTTCATTTTAAAAGTTGGCCTTACTGCATTTCTGTTTTCTGGAGGATAGCTTTCCTGTTTCGGTTAACTCGCTTAGGTGGTAAAGAAGTTTACTTGGTTTCGTTGTCTGATGGTTACTGGTGTGTGTGTGTTTTTTTTTTTTTTTTTTTTTATAATATAGAAATCACTACAGAAATCGCAAAAGAAAAACAGAAAAAGAGCAACTGTGTTGCTATTACTGTGTTATTTGTCATAACGGGATAGTTTTTTTTTTTTTTTTTTTCTTTAAACTGCTGCTGTACTTAGAAGGGATATTTTCCCAAAGATTAGTTTTGATTCTTACATAGATGAAATAATTTATTTTTGATGAGTAAAATAAATCCTTGATAGAATCCAAGATATAACTCTATCTAAAATTAAATTTGTCTTTTAACTTCTTTTACTATATCTCACAAGTTTTCCACCTCCTTCATAAAACTGAAAAATTTAAAAGGAGCATCAGGCTGGGCAGGATATATTTGATGTATGAATGCTTTTAAATAGTAACTTTCTTCCAAGTTGTGTTTTTTGACTTACAAAAAAAAGAGTTGTTTAGTCACACATTACCTGCTTAGTTATGCGTTACCAACCAGAGGTTTGGAATGGGGCTTTAAAATTCCATCTTTTCAAATAATTTTTTTAAATCGGAAGCTTTCCTAAAGATTTATGTTCTTTCATTTTAAATTGTACAAAATAGTGTTTTAGTTTTGTTTTCCTTTTCTTGAAAAACAGTTATACAATCTCTGCCTGTGGTGAAAAAAGCTCAGACCCAGGGATCTTTCCACAACAAGGAAAGGATTTTTCTTTCACACTTCCTTCTCAAATCCATTGTAAACTCAGAGTTCTACTGCTGAAGATGACAATACTTCGTGCTTTTCTATTTCTTTTTGTCTTTGTATCTGAAAATTTATTGTCTGCATTTTAGTATTATTTGTTATTAGCCCCTTCTTCCAAATAGGAGACTAAAGCATAAGTTATAAGGGTTCAGAACAGACTGGCCTACCTTAAAGCTTGATTCATAGTTAAATAGGATAAGTGACTGTAACTGCAAAAAAAGTAGGTCCTTAGGAGAAGAATAATGAAATCTGTTCTAAAATATTGTGTAGCTTGTCTTCGGGGAAAGTAAGTCAATTTTCCAATTCTGGGGTTCCCCGAAATGCCTTGGGTTTTGTATGGGTGTGTTTTTCCCTATAGCTGTTGACAAACTTTACTGTTACTCCTTCGCAAGCATGACTCACTCCTTTTCTATCATGATAATTCCCATTCCCGTACTGTCACATAGTACTTGTCATGCTTGCACAAGTGCTTTTTTTCAACTGGAAGTAAATCTCTGGCCTGGGGAAAGAAAATGCTGTCATCTTATTTACTGAAAAAAATGATTCTTCCTTCCCGTACACATGCAACTTCCTCTCTGGGGGTGAATTGGCCAGGCCATAGTGAGTTACATACCCATGAAACAAAGCACTGTACATTAGGCCCTGTACGTTAGTCACAGACAGTGTGCTTTAAACATTCTGGGAAGCCCCATCTGGGAAGGAGAAAAAGCTTAAAATCAAAATCTCATCACCTTTTTCTTACTCTTGGCTGCATGCTTGTATGTATGCTGTACATCTTCATGTATTTTTTTCCCTGCTCCTTTAGGTAACTTAAATATCTGTTTCATTGCTCTTCTCTTTCAAAGACTTGTAGTGAATCAAATGCTCCAATCCCTTCTGGATGTGCATGGGCAGATGTGAGTGAAATGGAAGCTTCATCTGACCAGTTAGAAGTAAGTGGATGTGTTACCTGTCCTCTGGCATCCTATCTAGTTAACAGAAATGGGTTAAAGTAGAGGATAAATCATGTGTGTTGCTTAGTGGATTGACATGAGTTAGATTAAATTTGTCTTTGATTAAATTTGAGTGATTTATGCTGTTTAAAAGTAGAAGAAAATGTCAGAAATGTTTCTAGGTGTAGCATTCTTAGAAAGAAAAAAATCCTTAGGATTTGTCTGGTTGTTTTAATTTGTTATACAAATGGTAGAAAGTGGTTCATTTTAGTGGTCCAGTAGTTTCAGAGTGGTCCAGTATTTGAGCCAGTTGGTGTGGAGTACATATAAAACTGCTATGTTTGAGTCATCCCATTAACCATAGCAGGACTGTCTATACATGGCTAAATATATGGCTACAGCTCTGACTGTTGAAAGCAATTTAGCACATACATTGTTGTCTGTGGAGGTATTCAATTGCTTCAGATAATGTAAGTTAAGCATTTTGTGCCAACAAGGTTGGTTTTGAAAAGAACAGCCTTTTTGTTTCTGTGTTCTTCTTTGGTGATAGATGTTAAATTCTGTAGTTGGAAAAAAAAAAAAAAAATGGGGAGGTTTAAGACCTCAGAAGTGCACCGAAAATACTGCTATTTTAATATTTCTTTATGGGCACATGGTGGGGAGGATGGGAGTTTCATATGATGATCTTAGCTTGGGGAGAGAATGCTGAAAGTATTCATTTTTAAACTTTTTTTTTTTTTTTTTCCTCCAGTCAAAGCACATTTTATTGACCAAAAAGAAGACTATAACAGCTGATTCTCTGGAACAAAAGATCCTCTCACTAGAAAGACAGAGACAAGAGGTGATGTTAAGTAACCTTCACAATTACATTCTCTAGGACAGACTTGCATTATTAGTAATAATTCCAGGGCAGAAAGTCACTGAGTGTATTATCACCAGGACTTACACTGTGCATATGCTTCAATTGCTTTCACCAGTCAGTCCAATAAAGCCTATGATTTATCTATGAAAATCTAGTCTTGTGTTATTGAAGGCAAATTTCTATCTAGAGACTTTATGAATTGCATTTCTTAGCAACCTCAGGTCTGTAAGCACTTAAACTTATGTTTAAATTAATTTCTATAGTCCTGCTTATAGCTACCAAGCTACGCAGAGTTATATTTGGGGAGCTATTGCTAAAAGCAAATTATGCTCTGTTGTTAACACAACTATGAATCTAGAAGAACATGACACAGAGGGCAAACTTTCTTATTAATCTCTCTTGTAAAGGCCAAGGAATCACTATGAGTAGTAACAAGTATAACCTTAGTCACAGTCTCTTGCTGACCATCCTAAAAGGTGAGCCTCTTTCCCACAAAGCAGCATGCTTCTGAGAGCGCTCTTTGGCTTTCTCCAAATGCAAAATATGAAAATGCACATAAACACTGACTTAGCTCCTTGTGCTTACCTGCGTGGTAGAGGCCAGTCTTCCTCACCTGAGGGTTGTTTAGTTGTTTAATAGTATTGAAAAAGGCAAGCAGCATTTGCATAAAGCAAAAATTCCAATTAATTGTCATCTACAGTTCATTTTTTGAAGTCAGTGACCTTTATATTGTAAATATATGCATGTAACTTTAAGCAAATTAACAAGGAAGCCCTTGGCCATTTAGGAATTGTAGCTGGGATTTGTACTGTTACAAATGATTCACTTGTAACCTACTGTGTAGCTGCATGTGTCATGAATGTTACTTCCTAAATATTCCTGCACCTTAACTGAAATAGTGAAGAACTAGCGGGTGGGCCATACAACTTGCCAAAGTTTTAACATGCTTTTTCTGATATGAGCTGGCCAGATAATGAGAAGGTTGTGAACATTCAGAGCTAAAGGATTAGAAAGCCAGCCTGTTCTTTATGTATTGAGTATGCTGTAACAAAGGTTGTTTACTGTGGATTCCTGATAACATATACAGCTTCTGGAGGTGAACAAGCAATGGGATCATCAATTTAGAAGTATGAAGCAGCGCTATGAAAAAAAGGTAAAATGCTAACTTCTGTTCTCCTAAATAGTACTACTTCTGTACCTGCTGTGTAGGTGGCTACACCCTCTGTATAAATACCAACAAGACTTTGCTCTAGTTAGTATATGAAAAAAAAACAGTATCACATTTTATCACATTTATTTTGTCCTTAGCTCACACAGGAGGAAAACAAAAACAAGCAAACCACAACAACAAAAAAAACAAACAAAAAGCTTCATAATAGAAGTGAAGCTAATGTGTGAACATTATTCAGTAGGTCAAAATGACCAGGGAAATACATCAGCCCTAAAGTAATAGGGACAAAATGGTGGACTTCACAGCAGAAATCTTCTTGTTTCTTCCCATGAAAAGGAAGTTTTCAGAGTGACATCACATGCTTATAAAGAAAAGTCTATCTCTGCTAATTCTTAGTAAGCTTTATTGATCATTTCTTTCTTGATTTTTTTTTTTTTTGCACAGAGAAGAATTTAAATGGCTCTTCCTCATTTAATATTATGCTTCTGATTTGATATCTTTGAATGTTTGCCACTGCAGAAGGAGCTCCCATTGCGAAGAGAAAAAACAGGAAAATGTAGAACTCATAAATGGAGATAACCCCATGATAAATGTCCTTTGATAGCAAAATTGGTACCAAAGCCAGCTGGGTTAACACTAACAGAAAAATTGCTCAGAATCATTAAGGATCTTCACTGCACACAGAGCAGCAAGGCTTGGAGTTGGGGAAGCAGAAATCAATGCTTGGAATCTTTGTTCCGAACCAGATCCTTTTTTTTACCCTAATCTGCTGAGAGCTGGAAGGTGTTGGAGGCACCTTAGGGATGCTAAGGTTTCAGGACTCAGGATCCCCAGTCAGCTCACCAGGTGTATTTGCTTTTCAGCTGGTAGAAATGAAAGCAAAACTTGACACGTCACAGAGGAGAGTCAGCGAGCTGGAGGAAGACGGGCCGTTGCAGGAAACGGTAGGAGGATGCACTCTGTTACCAGTGTTGAATGCTGTCTTGTCTTTCTGTTTTAATGAGCAGCACAGCGTGGGTTGTGGCACAGCAATTAGATGAGCTTGTGGTGTTGAGTGCTCTTCATTATTAGATTCAAAGCAGTGGCCGATCTGTTTTCCGATCAGAGAGCTATGTATTGAGAGACAGTCATTTCCATAGCAGTTGGCTGAGAACATAGTATGTGTGGGGGAGTAAAGAGCAGATAGATATGAATTCTGCAGAGATTTCCTTCTGAACTGTTCAGTTTGTGGGTGAACTTTGCACCTAGTGAAAGAAAACATTTCAGTGATTTCAAATGAGATAGGGATGTCATTGAAGGTGCTGCACAAAATGCATGTTGCACCAAAGTGTGAGAACTCAGCTCAAGACACCTAAATTTTGGTATAGACAGTGTAGATTTTTACATCTGAGCTGCTATCTGAGGTGTGAAGATTTGAGGTGTGGTTAGCACGTTAGTGGTGAAAGCAATTCAGCTGACGAGTCTATTCAGCTGATTGGTCTATTCTAGAGGGCTGTTCAATTCATCCTGTTGATTGTCTCTCTCAAGACTCCTTAGGCAACAGCTGTTGCATAGGCATTTGCATCTAAAGGTGATGCTGAATTCCCACCCTACTACATCCACTGGCTTAAATGGTCAGCAAAAATGTCAAATGTATACACAGAAGTTTGTGCTTGTCCTGTCTTACAAGCACTACAGAGTACAGTGCTTACTAACCTCATTTGTTTTCATGGTACCTCACTCTTTGCAACCTCTTGCAATATTTTCTGAATCAAGTTCTAACATCTGAAGTCAGGCTTCTCTGTCCTCATGGGAAAATTGACATGAAACAAACCTGAAACAATGTGGCAAATGCATCACTTCCATGCTCAGATAAGATGCATGTTAGCTGCTGCAGGGGAAAAAAAGAAAGTGTGAAGTCCTAAAATTTATCTTCATAAGTAGAACATTCATCTTATTTGCTTATCTATTATGGTATGGTCTAAGTGAAGCTTGATCTGCGTATCAAACCAATAGGACTGTTGGTGTGCTTTAAAGCAAACCATATCATTATGAGCTTTCTGAATCACTGCCTGTGTTTCAGAAATATGGAGTCTTTCTCCAAGGTAATCTTTCTTGTTCACACCACTAAGATTTTTACTGCCAATCCTTTAAGACATGACAGCTGTGAAAAATATTA
>VZSV01000269.1:421398-450990 GCA_013398735.1 Nothocercus julius | reverse complement strand
CGCAGTCCTGAGCCACCTGCTGTAGGTGACCCTGCGTGTGCAGGGGGGTTGGACTAGATGATCTCTAGAGGTCCCTTCCAACCTTACGCATTCTATGATTCTATGAAAAGGGAAACTAAATCTATGCTATGGGAAATGCATGAGCAGCAGGAAGCGAATTATTTAAAATAGCCCATCAGCAGCCTTTAGTGACCAATTGAAAGAACCAGTTCTGATGGCAATCTCCACCACAATGGGGGCTTTGCTGTCTGACAGATACGGCAGCAGAAGTGCCACTGGTCTTAAACATTTTGTCAGGGAGCTGCCTGGCTTGCTTAGTTTTTTAGCCAACCACCAGTTAACTTTTGGGTTTGTATTTTACTTCTGAAATTGTGCACTGTGTCAGGTGGTCATATTTTTAAAAATGGGATGAAGGTTTATGACTCGAGCACTAGGTGACATAACAAGAGACAAGCCATTACATCTCTCAGTAATAACAGACAGTTTATCATCTATCGCCAGGATCAAACCTCCCTATTTCCCTTTATCACTGTATAAATAATCTTCCCCTCTGCCTCCAGACTGAGGTGGGTAAATTCTTTGGGCTGCAGTTTGAGAGGGTGAATCAGAACTCCCATGCTGCAAACAAAATGTACATGGGGCAATTATGTTTTCCACCTGTAGCTTCTAGTATCTGCCTCCTATAGATTGCTTGTTGTTGCTGTTTTTTTTTTTTTTTTTTTTTTTTTTTTTTTTTTTTATCCTGTCTGTACTTCTGAGGCCATAACAGTGATCAGAAGGAAATTATTCATAATGATTCTCAATACTATCACTTATTAATCCTTACTCACAGTTTAATCCTTTGGGCCGTACTTTCACTGGAGAGCTAAAGCTGTGGAAAAGATAAAACTGCAGACAACTACAAAAAGGCATAAGGCAAAGTAGCATCAAGACCAGGCTTGTCACATGGCATTCAGTGGGTTGTGAAAAGAGCAGAATGTCGCTTTATTGTCCTGGCTCGTTGATACATGGGATGAAGTGATAATATTCTGTCACACTGTGTGATAAAACTAATTTTTTGGGGTTTTGCCAGTACCTCCCATCTGCTACAGGATGCTAACTGCTTACGTCTGAGATGCAGGGTGGGAGTTAAAAGTGCTCATAATTGAAGGGAAAACTGGAAAAGTTACTGTTTCTTTGTTTGTTTGTTTGTTTTGTCTACTACTATTTGAACTATGTCTTTAGTATTTGCTGTCTGTTTAATCTTTAAAAATGGATATTCCTTAATCAGCCTTTAAATTACAAGGGCCTAGACCTACAGAAGCTGTGGACCAAAATTCAAATACTCAGTGTTAATGATTGCAGGTACAAATATATGAAGAAGACTTTAGGAAGGAAAGATCTGATAGAGAAAGACTTAATGAGGAGAAAGAAGCACTGCAGAAGATGAACAACGGTCTACAGTCTCAACTGAATAAACTAAATTCTCAGGTATGAATCAAAAGAAAGTTAGTGTTGCCAGCACATGTGTATGTTATATTTATTTTCTCACTTTTCACACAACCCAAAGCTTTCTGGCTTCCATTAAATGCCATCAGCTTTTATGTGAGGTCACCACCTGGGATGAAATCATTCTGAAGTAATGCAGTAAGAAGATCGGAAATGATTAGAGACTTCTTCCAAATCAAGTAGATGAAGGGAGTGCTTATTGCAAAGACTCTTCAAGTATATCTTAATATGGGAGGAAAAAAAAGACAAAAAATCCAGAGGACTGTTTCTTTTTTTTTTTTTTTTTTTTCCACTGGCACTTGATAAAAGAGTTGTGACATCAAACCAGTGCTCAGAATAGAAAGTTTCTGTAATGAATCCTGATCTTTGCAATGGAGTTACAGATTAATATTAATAGTACTGACAGGAAAAAAAAAAAAAAAAAAAAAAAAAGTCTCTAACCAAGTTGAGCAGTCTCTGCAATAATTTTTTGTTGCAACATTCTTTTTATCTATTCAGAGTAATGTCAGTATTCTGTTCACAGATCTTCAGCAAGCCAAAGCAAAGTTATGGCGTGCAAAAATCTGAGCTTTCTCAATCCTCTTTAAAATGGTGAAATTTCAAGGTTTCCTGTCTTGACAAAATTGTGCAATGTTTTAAAAGAATGGCAGATTACCAAAATGTTCTGTGGTGATGTATTGTATTCCCTGACTTTTGAAGCAAACTGCAATATTGGCCTGTTGGGAACAAACCAACACGTTAGTACTGATAGGGTCTTGCAGCAGGATCAGGACCAAGCAGCTGGAGAGCCCTGTGGATGCTGTTGAGTGCCCCTCACTCCCATCAGCTGCAGGGGAGCAGGTTGAATGTCCTGACTGATGCTGGGCACTGCTGCTGTAAGGCCCCAGAGCAGTCAACATTTTTACAGATATGTGGAAGCATTTCATACCAATGAAAAGGTAGCAGTGCTGGAGGGAATGCTATGATTTGCCGTTCAAAGCATCTTAGGCATACAGAAGTACCTAAGAGAAATCTAGTAGTATTACATGCAGTAATTTTCGGGTATTTGCCTCGGCTCCCCAGTGATGCCCTGGGTGTTTTATTAAGTAAAAGAAATGGTTTTCTTTTTTTTTTGCAGGAGACAGAAGACACAGAGGCACCTTTTTCCTTTATATTTTTGCTTTGCCTGGTGATTGTAAATGGCTAACTAATTTCTTGCACAGCCCCAGCTGGTCAATGTAAGCTGTGAGAACCTCTCACAGGAATGATGGTAAATAGAGGGAGTAGAAATGGGGAAGAAAACTTTTCCACTCCTTGCCTCTCCTCCTCTGGACCAGGAGAAATGTTGTCTGCAACCTATGTCTGAAGGGCAGCACAAAGTGCTGCATGATGTTGAACTTGACTGTTCCTGCATTTTGTCAGTAAGACCAGTTTGGATGTTGCTTTCAAGCAGTTGATTTTTCAGGGTGAATATTTCATTTCTCCACAGATCAAGGCCTGTCTCAAAGAGAAGGAACAACTAGAAAGGAAGTTACAGCATCAGGTATACTTTTATTTTCCTGTGCTTTGTTTTTGGGAGTGGTATAACTGAAGTACTGGGCCAGAGATGCACTGAAGTGAGGTACACACATCCCACAGCCAGCCAATGCTGGATAGCTGGGGCTCTGAAAGTGTACACTTCAACTTGAGCTCATCTTCTTTTGTCTATCCCTGCCTTGTAATTTGATTAAACAGAGCTTACAAAGGACTTGAAAGATGGGAGGAGTCATATAGTATATTTATTAGTACATTTTCTCAAATAACAAATCAAATTATTTAATTCTGACTCAGCTCTTACTGCTCCTTGCTCTGTCCTTAGGCAAATTCCAAAAGGCTGTACTAGGACTCAGAAGGCCTAAGAAAAAGGACAGAATTAAAGCTTGAGACCATAGAATTTATTGCTTTATTGATACTATTTTTGCTTCTCGTTATGCAAGTGCCTATCCTTGTCATTTTGTTCGAAAGAATTGAATGCTACTGTATGTAATGATAATATCTGTTGGTTATAGAAAATACCCAAGAATATACTTGCCATATATTGAAACCAATAGTTTATTACATAAAAAGTGTCAACAATCTGGCCTGATTTAAGTCAGACTTCTTAAATTCTTTTTAACCACTAGCACTCTGAAGGGGCTAAATCAGAAGCATTGTGACCCATGCTGAGAGAAGGATTCTTCTGTTTTTTATGGCAAATTTCTATATGGGTATTCTATTGGTCAACATATCCTGCTAATAATGCATTTCTGCTGTTTTTTTCTTACATTTTGACAGATAAAAGCCCCCCCAGTAAAGACTGAGCAGCCCGGCTTCCCACCTCCAGTCTTTCTTTCACCATGTGTTAATTATGGGAACTGTGGATTGCTGCTTCATTATCAAGATCCTCGAGTACATCCAAAATCTCGTGGGACACATGACCAGCAACAGCACTCAGTAAGATTCCTACTGTTTCTCATTTCACAAGGCCACTGACTTTTCTCGCAGTATGGTAATTGCAGAAGAATAACATGGTGCTATCGTACTGCTATCCTTGCCAGTAACCACTTCTGTTGTCTCCTGGTTCGTTTTTGGTTCCAGATCAAAATTGTGTGCTGGTTGCAGAGTTACTTCTAGATTTAGAACATCTTGCTTGATCTGTCTAGATGTTCTTCCCTGTCTGGCTGGCCAAAGATACCAAGTTTCTTTGAATAAGCATGTTCTTTTCTTCCCTGCTGTTCCAATGTCTCTGGTACTAAATTGCACAGAATGTTGCCATATCTCAATCATAGCATAACCAAGTGAATGCTAACATTAACACTGCCCTTTTAATGCTTCTACAATTTATTCTTCTAGGCATAGTGAGGAAAAAACAACAATTTAAACATACGGTTGATAAGTTACACTTGAAGTATATATTGTACGTCGTAAATTGTACCTTTCAAAGGAAATTTATCTATAATACCCAGAAGAAGAAAAAGCGAATTATTGTGTATTGGTTTTCAATGATAGTGGTGGTTATTCTTTAATTTACCAAAAAAAAAAACCAAATTGTTTGATTCTTGTTGTTTTTTCTTTTTTTAGATTAATTTACATCTATTTAAAAATAATTGTCTGTTATCAGGCAATACCACTCTAGTATTCTAGTACTTCCATCTGGCACTCTGTTTGGAAAAGGGATAACTTGAGGAGTAAGGTTCTGCTGAATGAAGGTGATGCGTTCTGGCTGTGCACCCTTTAGCATTGTAATTTTCCTGAGTAAGTCTATATGCTGCAAAAATGAAAATTAGCAGTAGCGCAAGTTACATCTGAGTCTGGCTGGCAAAATTGGAAATGGGCCCTTTTATCTTCTAGCACACAACAGGGCCCTGCCTTCCTACTTCTCACTCAGCATGCAGGAGAATTCCTTAGTCCTGGGGCAGGTTATGTGAGCTGTTTCCAAGCTGTTTCAAAGAATGATACTTATTGAAGCTTTGTGGATTATTTTATATTCAAAGTGTTGATTGGAAGGGCTAGATTTGTTTAAGATATAGGGAGAACAATTTTAAGTATGGCAACTCTCATTTTAAAATATTTGTTTATGTTTATAAAGCTGTCATGTATCAAAAGGCATTCATCATTTGTGAATGGCTTGGTTTTTGCAAAATATGGCTTTCCTTTTGCAAAACATGACTTTCAGACTACAGGAATCTAATGGAGGAGTTGTGGTCAAACAAGTTGTTTTTGTGCTTCAGGAGAATGCTTAACTATTTATTTATCAGAGTTGAAAGTATTGCAGAATATATTTCACTCCAGTTTGGACACTGTCTCAGGTTATTTTGGCTTTTCGCCCTGAACTTTCATCATCTGGGTTTCTAATTCTGCAAGGAATCACTGAATTGACAACATTGTCACTCTTGCTGGAGAACTGGGATCAGTTAGACTGATTGCTTTGTAACTTCCAGTTTCGTTCAGCATTTCCTTTGAAATTCTTTGTCTGTGCATGTGTAGCACTGCCGCTCTGAGCTTTTGATAACTCCGAGCAATTTGTCAGCAATGAAGAAAGGTGTTAGGATTTAATGAGTGTCCTGAGTTAACATATGTAAACGTGTGTGTTTAGCCTGTTTTTACTTTTTTATTATTTTCGTATCTTGAACTTTTTATTTTTTTTCTGCACTGCCATAGAAGTGTTTTGTTTAGTCTGACATAAAGTATGTCTCTTCTGTCTTTGAATTTCTTTCAAGATTGCATTTTATAAGTATGTTTGGAAGGAAAGAATAGATTAAAGAACAGAAGATTCAATGGAAACACAAAAAAAGCAATTCAACTAAGTATATTTTGAGCCATCAAAGCAAAAACTACCTGTGCTGAATGTACAGTCTTAAGTATTTTGTATCAAAGCCTATTTGGTTTGCTTGCCATCACAGATTTAGTTAATTCCTGTCAGTGGTATGATATCAGTGAAAAGGGAGCAGTTCCCTTTTTTTTCTGACACTGTATAATGTTGGGAATTGTTATGTAACCACCAAGGACAACATATATGAAGCTTAAATGAAGCTTAAGTCTGTTTTCTGCCTCCACAGCCATACGCTGCCATCTTAATTTAGGCGAAACTTCTTTGTATATCAATGAAATTTCTTCCTATGAATTGAAATCTCTAAGAGTCTCCTTGGGATTACTCAGAATTTTGCCAGAGGAACTTGTGCAAAACAGGAATTCTCTCTACAGTTTAACTAATTTAAAGCAGTAATTACTTTTCATTTGATAAGCTTGCATATTCCTTTTGAATCAGATAGACAGCTTAATACAGCTTCAACTGAATTGGTTGTTACTAAAATTGTTTTCTCTAGGATAATTTTCTACTCATTTATTGCGGTGCGTGGTATAAGCCATAGTGTGATATTTCTTTCTTCCTCGCTGTTGCTAATCATGAAGGATTTCACTGGATAAAACTACACTTATGTGGACATAACTTTCCCAGTACTTCCTCTCCTAAGAAAGATGGGGAATTATCCCATTCCACAATATTTTGAGGAAGTTGATTGGTATCACTCATGTCGTTATAGCGCTAATGCTCATCTATAGGGAAGATAGGAATAGGGAGACCTTTATTCAAAGGACTGTTTCTATGATACTTAAAAACTGTGTTACACATGTCTTCAAACTGAAACTGCTTCACCTGTCGGATAGATGCATACGAGGCTTCTCCGTGCTCCTTAAGTAGGATGGAGCCTGTTAAAAATGTGGTCTGATAGTATCTCTGCATTTTATTTCTCCCTATCTCCTCATTCCTTAGCCACAGTACGCTATAAATCCCTTTTAAATTTTGATTTGTTTCTCTTAATATTTGTTTTGATTTGTGGGATCTAGAAAGGTTTACACAAATATTTCTGAGTGCAGCATCTAAGCCTCATGTCATTTCAAAAAAAAAAAAAAAAAAAAGCTGAAAAAATGAATCAGTGGAAATTTAAAGCCAAATGTAAGATTTTTGTAAACTACGTGTGTATGACTAACAGAAAAAACTTCACAGCACAATTATATTTTTAACATACCACTGTTCTTCTGTTTGAAGTGTCTATGAAGTCCATATTGCTGTAATGTTTTATTGTTCTGTGCAGCCAGACTATCAATGGTATGTTCCTGACCAGTTTCCGCCAGATGTGCCGCACAAGGCAAATGGTAAGACAACAGCTGTACAGAGCATATTTTAAATGTACTTTTTTTTTAACAGGGGCCTTTGAGGGAGATAAACTTTTCTATTCCTCCGTTGAGTGTTTACTTAATGGCTTTGCTTCAGAAAGCTGAGTTTGGGATATATGCAACATAAGTGAGGGTTTTAATGCAATGCGATCTACTTTATGCTTGAAATCTCATTGCAGTTCTTGAAATATCCTTGAAATATTCCTAATATACATCATAGGCTCAAATCAATGCCTCATTAAGCACCTAGTAAGGGGCCAAAAGAAAGAATATTCTCAGAGTTGGTGCTACAGCATCTGTTACAACTAAGCAACAGGGACTAACTAGGTCTGAATTTAATGATGTGCTGATCTTCAGAGCCGAAGTGGGTCAGCTTTTAGGAGCCTGGTAACAAAACATAAAGTTTAAGATATTTCACTTTAAAGAAAAAAATGCCAATGGCTATCCTTTATCTGCCCTGATAATAGTTCAAGGTGTCAGGTCTGAAAACAAAGCCATTTAAATAGACAAGTGCAAACTATCTGTTGAAAAGCAGGAGTATTTAGTACTTGCACCTGGATTTGAAATCCTGCAAAGTTCTTGGGTTTTTCAAAGTAATTGCTTCAGGCCGCTCTAAAGGCAGATGCTAGAGAGAATAACAAAAGAAGGGATGCTGTTCCGCGAGGGAATCTTTCTCTTCCCATCTGCTCCTCCAGAAACTTCCCTAAACCACCCCTTCTCTCTCAAAAGGCGTTGAGAATGATGGCATCTGTAGGTTTGCATTTTGCTATATTCTCTCATTTCGTGGCTCTTTTTTATACATGTACCATTCCAAATGAGTAACAAACCATCCTGTGCTGTGCAAGGGGACCAACAAAGTCTGTGTCCATGTGCACTGCATGAGTGACCGTATGCACTCCATATGTATGCCATATCATGGTTTGAGCGGGCACCATCTGGCAAGGCACAAACACTTGTAGTGTCCACCAAAAAAAAAAAAAAAAAATCAAAAAGAGATGGTTACGGAGAAATTCTGCAGTCATTTGTTGGCCACCACCTTCACACAGAAAAGAGCATAAGGTGGGGATGTGGTATGTTGGAATAGAACCTCACCTTGAAATAGGACACCAGCTTCCAGAAATTATGTGGACTTCCAAAACTCTTTGGAAGGTTTGGCTGTGGTTGTAGGGAAAGAAAAGCTGTGACTGGGGAATGGACAGAAGATTAGTTCTGTAGTTCCTCCTATGTAAACTGAGGGTGATTTACTGCACCAGAAAATATGGACAGGATGTTTATAACTGGAATGCAACAAATCCAGCAGCAAGTTGCAGATGTGGTTCAAGAGAGTACACTTACAGGATTTGGAGAAAAGAGAAATTACCTTCTTATGCTTCATTATATGGCTTTATTTCTTACTCCTTAGAAACTAGTGTTTAAAATCCATGTGCTGTCTTTATCCAGAGCATGTGAATACCTACTTCTCCATGGAGTAGTGTGTTGTAAATTCATGGATTTTTTTTTTTTCCCTTTGCTTTCCTTTTCAGTCCCTGTTAGGAGGAAATTTCAAGTACTCCCATAATATAGTGATGTGTAGTATGTCTGAATTAAGATCTTCAGGCCTCTTATTAGCCATCGATCACAGCAAAGTTCCACTATAAATTCAAATGTACTAGGCTGGATTTAGTTATGTATTATATATAGTAGCCTATTTTAAATCTGTATGACATTTATGTTGAGCAAGACTTAAAAGATAGAAACTCCATGAATACATGATGAAAGTACTCTTAATATTCTTTCCATTTCATTGTTCTGTTTTGGAATGGTGTTAATTGCAATCGTGGGTTTAAATCAGCTAATATGGTTAGCAGCATTCCTGACTCATTTCTTGGCTTTCTTTTTCTCACTATATGATAAACCAACTGTTAAATCTTCTCCTTTCTGAGCTAGGGCTTCATTTTTGGAAAACTAAACATCAGTGGAGTAATTTCTAAGGTCTCTTTCAGAATTATGCTCCAAAGTTGGACTGCAGTAGGGATCAGGCTGTCAGGGAAGGAAAATTCAGATAGTCCTCATAGAGAAACCACCAGGCTGCAGAGCAGGATTATAGGCTCTCAAAAAGCAAAAAGAAGGGTCTTTGAAGGTCATAAGGGAGAGAGAAGGGCAATGTTTAAAGGTAAATGAAGGAAGATGGGTAGAGTTTAAGGAAGATGGGTAGAGTTTAAGGAAGATGGGTAGAGTTTAAGGAAGATGGGTAGAGTTTAAGGAAGATGGGAGATTCTGTCTCTCTGCACAGGCAGAAATAGTTCCCAACAGGGTAGTTCTTCCTTTTGGCCTCTGGGCATGGTCCCTCCCCATAGACTTTGCTATGCAGAAAATCTAGCTTGAAGATGTACTCAAATTCTTCCAGTTTAGCCTTGTTCTACTGGCTATGCTGGTATAATTTATTGGAGGGAAACCAGCTCCTCAATCTCTCTGTGCTCTTATTACTCAGTATAGCTGGAATTACTTTTTTGTTCTTTTCCTGTCTTTCTTTCTGTCTTGCTTGCAGAGCATAAGAATTTTCAGCAAGTGTACTTAATGTCGCTCTATTCGGCAAGCAATATTGGCTGACTTCCTTATCCAACTGCGTGAAATTGAAAGGACGCTTGAAAAAAGATGGATTTTTGGAGATTTTGCCTGAATTCATTCTTTTAATCAAAAATTATCTGTAAAAGAGGTTTATTGCTCAAAGCTTAAAGAAAACAAGAACCGTTTTGCATGCCATAACTGCTGGAATGTATTGCCTCTTTAACTTCCAAGATTAGTCTCATTGTATTTGTTTTCTTGCAGAAACATTTACTGACTGCAATACATGTATTCAAGAACTACAGTTGTCCCTTGAGAGTGTTTGATATAACTACCGAATTTCTTTGACCTAAACTATATTTTGGTTTTGAATCCAGTTATGCCAGGGAAAGGGAGAAGTCGAAACTTAGCCCTTCAACTCTCTCTCAGCTCCAGGGATAGCTCAGCTGGAGCCCTGCTCAGTTTGGCACAGCTCAGAAGAGCAGCACTCAACCTGTAGAGGCCTAGGGATGCCTCCATGAGCCCCTTAAGAAGCGTGATGTTACTTTCATTATCTCTTTTCTCTTTCATGCTCTGCTGCTTTCCAGATTTTTGCCCTCAAGGTACCTACTTTACTGCTAATGCTGTTATAATGATAGCCAATTGTAAGGAGAAGAGGGGCAACTGTGGTGTTTTCCATTGAAAATAATGATGAGGTAGGGGAGAGGAAGGAATGAAAAACTGCAAAAAAAGGGTTTTGGAGGTCTTCAGTGAAAACTAGACAGAAAAAACCCCCAATAATGTGACATCTTGGTGGGGGGGAGGAAAGGAGGGGGTGAGGTAGGGGGATGGGAGAGGATGATGACACCCCTAAACATTTTTAGTATTAGCTTGCCCTCACCGCATACATTATGTTACTAAGGATCTGTACTCCATGCTAGCTAAGACAGATATTTAATTAGCCGCTTATGGCAGTAAAAATTTGATTATTTTGGGGATTCTTACTGATCCAAAAAGGGCTTTGTAATTTTGAAGCAGAGAATTAATGGAAGGAGTTTTCATAAAATAAATGATCTGGAACTCTAAATTCAAAACTTTAGTTACAGTGTCTAAGTGTACCAGTTCATGCTTCTATCAAATCATTGGTTGTTTTGGAAATTTTTCTAAGTAATGGCAACAAAGACTGAGCTGTGTGCTGTGGTTTAAGTATATGGTAGTCTAATGGATCTATGAACTGTGGAAATTCTTCCTATTTGATGTGTGTGTGTGTGTGTGTGTGTGTGTATATATCTGTATAAATATATATACACAAGAAATGAGTCTTCTCGCTAGTGATCTTCCTGGCTTTTGTGGACAAATAACATGAATTGTTGCTCTAGATACTGCCTGCAGAGAAAAAGATGTCACCAAAATCGATAATTTGTGTGGTACTGCCATTGGCTACAAATATGGATGTTTTGGGTCACATTTTTGTTCATATATCATACACATGGATATCATCAGCACAGTGTGTTCAGAAGTGAATGATGAGGTTGCTGGGTAGTAGCTGCAGAGCAGTTATCGTAGACAGTTTGAGAATACTGCCAGAAATATTTCACTCTTTCTCTGGAGAACCAAGTACTCTGTGCACTTGAGTGGGTATGTGTGTGTTAGTAGTGATGTGTTACAGCATCTCAGTAATTTCTTTTGAAACTTCAGGAAAGAAGGATATGTTAGACAGGCAATAGTGTTTTTCCTTTCGTCAGTTATGTTTTGTTTTCCTTGCTCAGGTGAATTACTATTAAGTACACATTTGTACCACAGACCCCTGACTAGCAGTAGATAGTACCACCTCATTCCTCCCTCTGCCATTCGTCACCTGCTCTCTTGGGTGCAGCTAATGTTAATGAGCTAATGAGCACTCCTGAATATCAGCCATTCTTTTTAGAGGTGTAGAAGGATTGTATGGGGCTTTTGGTTACTGCTTGTTCCATATCAAACATCTTCAGGAATAGATCACAGAAAAGAGATAGATAGAGGTTACTGTCTCATTGTGTGATATCCCTACCCTCTTTTGCTTCTTCATACTCGCTATAGTTTCTGTTGCATTGATTGCATGTTTTCAGTGATGTACAATATTGACAGCAAAAAAAGGAGGCGGGGGGAAGAAGCAGAAAATGTGGGGAAATTAATCAAGAGGGAGTTGTGATTCTCAGTGGTAAAGTAATTTGTGCTGATTTACTTGCAGATACATCCTCAGAGAAAGGAGTCCATCCCTGATGGCCTGTGACCTGCAGAAGCATAGACCAAAGACTGCAAACTAGTCTTGCAACTTCATTACTCTGTTTTGTTGTGTTTTATTTTTGCCCCTAGCTTCTTATCTCTGCAGTGCATATTATTTATGCCTGGTGAAATCCTTGCAAGGACAATAGAAGAGCAGCTCATTCACGCTAGTGATCCTCAGGATCCAGCTAAACTGTACTGGGAAGCGTCACTGCCCTTTGTTCTGAAGATGCTGTTTGTGCTGGCTATGAGAACCTATTAAAATGCCTTATGATAAAAGATGCAGTTATTGCTGGGGATTCAGAGACTGCCACATCTGTTTTGAATTCAAGAGCTTTAAGCCCAAAAGTGTTTTGATATTTTTTGTTTGAGAATTACAGTCCTTTTTATTTTATTCTTGGGAATGATTTGTTGATGTACACTCTTGAATACTGTACTTTTTTCTCTTGGTTGTTTGGTAAAAAGGAAATCTGTTTTACTGTTTTAACACACTTGTATAATTGAAATCAGGGTATTACAGATAGCATGCCAGATAAAGAGTGCCTGCTCCCATTTTGAGTGAAGGCTAGCTTTGCTTTTGATTTGGCTCCAAAAGTATATGAAAAACATAATCAGATTCTTCTATGTGTACTTATTTGTATCAATAGAATGTTAATAGAAATATTTCATGAGTTTAACTTCTCTGTGAAAATGGCTTTATATTTCCAGATGATTCTAGTAAAGTATTTGATTGTAGTGATTCTGAACATAGTTGTTGACCTGTATTCTGAGAATAAAGCCTAGGTTTCTAAGTGAACATGTATTTATGAAACTATGAAACTTTGTATGAGACTGAGACTGAAACTTTTCAGAAAGTTGTGGTGATGGGTGCTCAGCAGACATTGCCCGATAATCTGCTTGCAGGATTGTCTCTTCCCTTCAGGCTTTTAACAGCACAGTTACTGGAATGTAGGTACCAAAACCTCCTGGAATCCCATGTACAAGAAGGAACCAAGATTTTTGCACCAGGAGGAGAATGTCTTGTGAAATGTCCTCTATATTTTTATGATAGTTCTGAAGTAGTTAATGAGTTGGAATTTCTATTAAAAACACCTGAGCTGTGCAAAGGTGGAATAGTCAGAGGTTGTCTGCGCATGTGATTTTTGTGTCTGCACAAAAGTGATGTGTGATACTTTTAGAAGAGGGATATCCACTCCCTTAAATGTACAAAGGTCTGCATTTAAATAATAACCTTCATAAACATTTTCAACATTTGAGTTTGGACTCAAGGGGAAATAATCCATGGGAAAGCACTTTTGTGCTATTAAACCTCACAGCAATGCTGCCTTTGCCTACTGTGATGAAAGAAATGGAGCCCTCTTAACTTGTAATGTGAAATCAAGCAGAACATGAGCAAAGAAGCAAGTGACCCAGTCTCCAGGAAGAAATTGCTGTTTGGAGTTTGACAGCAACATTAGCAACAGAATAAACTCACGAGTCTCCATTAGAGATAGGAGTTTTATCTCTGCATGAATATGGAGCTGGCTAGCAGACACTATCGCAGCAGCCAGTTGAACTAGAAAACAATGTAACTGCGCTACCCTGATTAGTGATTTGGCTAATAAGGGTGAGATCATGGAAAATGCTAATGCAGTGCCTTCGGCAAATCCAATTATAACGTAACGTAATTCAATGCAAGCTCTCAGCAGGTGACCAGTGCTGTGGGTAGAGCACCCCACACTCAAAGCTGTAGTGAATTCTCAAAACAGGCGAGCTTCTGTGTGGCTGCTGTGAGAGGCAGCAACCCCCCATTTCATTTGTGTCTGCTGCTCTCCCCAGCTAATTGTGAAGATTTTTGCCTTCCATTTGTGGAACCTAGTTAATTGTCTTATAATTTGCTCAAGCATTATCTGGTCAGGCAGATGATTCAACATGAGCCATTCACAGGAAGAAAACAAGAGTTTGTAGGACTGTCTTGTTTTCTTGCTTTAGTCACAGGCTTTTAATGCTCGGAAGCAATGCTGTAAACCTGAACTCACACAGATCCTAATAATGCAAGTTGTGAGGTATCACTTGTACAATAGAAAAGTTATATTTTAAATTCATATAAAATGTCTTTATAGCTCTTCTTTCTTAATTTTCTGATAATGATGTATGTTTCCCAAATGCAGGTGCTGCCATCTGTTTGAATTAGCATTGTCAGACTCAGATATCCCCAAGGTTTTGATTTCTTCAGTGACCCAGGCAAGTTTGAGCGGGGTGAGTTATGTTAGTTAAAAACAACTGTAGTCCTCACAGTGAGAAACTTGCCGTTCCCTGCCTTTGCTGAAACTCAGCATCCATGCTCACAGTTCTTCCTGTGTGCAACCTTTTAAAGATGTTTTGGGGCATTTCCCAATTTTTTGTTATATTTTATTTTCCAAGCACCTGCCAATTTGGACATATGAGCCTTTCAATTTAGCTTTCTCCAATATTTTGGTGTGTTAGTGGTGAGGTATGAATTTTACAGTAAGGGCTCATGGCATATGTTTGTGAAAGATTTTATTTTCCTCTTCTTTTTTTCTGTAGGAACTGTTCAGAGTTTGGGAGTATTAGAATTCCTCAGTAAATTGCTATTAGAGCAGTTCATCTGAGTTCTTGTCTCTGTAAAATAAAACTTGGTATCTGTGTAGTTTAACTGGATCAGGAGCTTCTTTGAATACCTGAAGCAGGACTGGCCTGCCCCAGAGATGTGCAAGCGCCTTGGGTGCCTTTGTCACCAGGACCAGTGCTGAATGCTTAGGGAGGGAACTGATGAAGCAGGACAAGCAGAGTGGTCTAATCTCAAAGCCTTGCAGTATTTGAAAGGGATGTGCATTGGCCCTGCAGCATCCTGTCTTATCACAGGGCTCTGATGAAGAGCCTGCCTTCTCCCCCAAGGCAATTGATCAATGCATGTTACACCATCAGCTACATTTTTTTCCCTTTCTAGCACTGCTCTTAATGTGACACACATGTACGCATACCCTAGGTCAGTGCTAGCCAACCTTCTTACCTGATGCAACGGGAACTTAAATAATATCCAAGTACTACTTTCTTCTAAGGAGTCAATTGTCATTTCAAAAATGGTTAAAAGGTGTTAGACTTTTAAAGAAATAAGGAAGAACTGGCCCAAAATGAGACTGATTACTCAGAGTGTTGAACCGACAGGGGTTCCCAGATGTCCTTGGAAGGCTTGTTACTTCTGGTGAAAGCATGTGTGTTGAAACAAGTTCATATGCATTCCAAGTGACAAGTTATGATAGTTCATAGATGCCTGAAATTTTACTATATAACAAATATGAGAGAATATTTAATGTTCATTTTGGCATGGATTTATGTCAACTATTTTTCTAAATTGAACTTTTTCCATATGGATGCCTCATTATATGCTAGATATCTTGTGGAAAATTTTTCATTTCTATAAATAAGAGCAAGTATTCATATGCTATGTTAAATTATCTGCTTCCAATATTATCTTTGTGTTATTTTCGATACCATATGTGGCATTCACTAACGGATGTTTTGGTTACCATAACAGTAATTATCCAATGTTAAAATATTAACACATGTTTGAACTCATGGAGTTGTTGAAACAAATGTGGTAGTTGAACGCTGGGGTCTGCTAGGAATCTTTGTCCCATCTTTTAATATTTTTACGGAGCTGGACTGATGCAACACCAGTGTTTTACTGACATGAAGTTGTCTGTTTTGATTCCCCATTGTTTTAATTCTTAGGCATTTCAAACTCTGTGCTCCTTAGAACATTATTGTTGTTTTGAAACTGCGTTTATTTTTTGAAGACCTGAAGTGCTATTAGTTCTGTTTCTGTTTCTATACATATTTCTGTTCTATAGTTCTGTTTCTATACATATTTCTTTCTACTCCTGTGCATATGTACTGCACGGTATGATATTAAGGTTTCATTGATCATAACTAAGTTATTTGTGATTATCAATCACTAAATAATATCCCTCCTTAATCTGAGGCTGTTTTCCATTTTAGGAAAGAACTACTACTCTGAAATTGGCTATAAAAGTTGAGAGCTGTTTTAATTGTCTCCATTCTGGATACAAGTGGATGTGGAATTGTGATTAGACTGCAGGCAAAGCACGTCGGTGTCTCAAATATACACGTTTGCCTAGCCTAGAATAGAACGCTAGGTACCACAACTGGGGATGATTTAAAAGATTTCAAGCAAAATCTTGGTTCACATTAACCTCCTCCTTGAATCCATTCACTAATTTTTGATCTTCTACTGCATCAGTATTACATTTCTTGCCCAAATAACCTATCTACATCTCTCAGCTCAACAACAAAATATTTTTTTCTAAGATGACGTGAATTATATAAATAGTAAAACTAGAAAACTAGGATGTGTCATTGAATACTGTAGATGACAGAATGCACTCTGCGCTTTGGTTTATGTCTTCCCACACTCAAAGACTTGCACTTCATCAGGTCCCTGTCATACTTCCAACTACTACCCAGTGATTACTCTGTCAGCATCTAACTTTCCATTACACCACATTTTGGAGGAAGTGGGATTATGAGATGAGAAAATTTCCAGTCTTTGTCTTCCTTTCCCTTTCTGTATTCTAGAATAGACTTAGAAAGAGGTGGTTATATATGACTAACTTTTGCTCCAGCTCTGTCTCTCTATCCCCCACCCCTCCACAATAGGCAAGGAGCAGAGCCGTACCCTAAAGAACTAGCGTTGCCTATACCACCCTGTGACTGAGTTTGCAAAGCGTTTCTATTCTAACTGAAGTTCTCTATCTCTCTTTCTCTCACTCTCTCTTTTTTTTTTTTTTTTTAAATTCAACATTTGAAAAGGGTTTCTGTTAACTTTGTTATGAAAATGACAGAAGAATTTCTCTCTGATTTTTGCAGATGCAAAACTGAAGGTCTACAAGACACCACAGGGTGTCAAGTATTTTTTTACTAATAAAACACTTTCCCACCAGGAGTCAGGATGCTGAATAATTCTGTGTTTTCACTTAGAGCAGCTTCTCTTCCACCTGCCCTATAAATGGGGAACACCCAGGTGCTTCCTGTCACGGGCCGCTTATGTGGGAGCAGAGGGCTTGTGCTAGCCATGGTCCGTGAGGCGTGCGAGTGGGACCGTTGTGCACTTGGGGAGAGCCAGGCTGAGGTAAAGAGGGCAGACAGGTAGGGGCTGTGATGAAACATGTTGACTGGTGCAATTTGTGGATCCATGCATGAGTTAAAATCTTGTAAGGCCAAGAATGCACAATGTAGCTTTGTCAGTCCAATGAAAGATATCAGAGCAGTAAGATTCAGGAATCTTCCTGTAGTTGATGAAAGGGGTTTTGGAAAGGGAAAACTCGTGGATTAGAAGGCAGGACATGTGCCACCAGTGCTTGGTTGCATAAATTGAGAGGGAAGTTTGGTTCATCTCATTTGATTATTTGGTTTTGTTGAGGAGAGGACGATGTTTTAATGGTTTTAGAAGAAGTTTCCATTTTGTGTTTCAATGTATCCAGACATCTTGAATCACAGCTATCAGATGCAAAGGTAAGGTAAATCCCAAGTTAATCCACTTAAGGCAATGACATCACGATCTGTAGAACTGTCACAAATGCAGGTCCTCTGCGTGTTATCTAGAAAACCAACTCTTTGACTAAATATAGCAGTCACTGTAGCTTAAGGTTAGGTATATAGTACCAGCCAGATTCTTTCCTGTGATAAGAACTGGGAGAGAACTATGTATTATGTATTACTAAAGATTGAAATATGAACTGGCATCTTGTAATTCAGGTCTTTGATACATAGTGAAGAAAAAGCTACAAAACTAGTAAACCTCACTACAAAATCAAAGCTAGTACGTTTTAGAGTGATCCCTGTGAACCACAAATCTGTATTATAAGATACCTTTTGAGCAATTGAAAAAATATTTTCAGAAAAAGAAAAAAAAATTAATCTGACTGTGCTATTAATTTGATAGTATTCCTATGGAGAGCCTTAGACAGTGCTACTATTCACAAGCTCACCATAGCTTCCTGCTGTTCCACAGATGCTTAGGACAGGCTCCAGTTTTCATGCTCATTCCTCTGAAATCCTTTACTTTTGAGTCACAGCAAACCATCTATTTGCATTTTATGAGTCAAGTGAGATTTGTGAAAAGTAAAATTCCCATTTGAAGAGAACATGTAAAGCTGGTGCCTTACCAATGGGAAAATTTTCCAAATAACTGAATTCTGATTAATAAGAGTTTTTTCCTTAAAGAATGCTAACATTCAAGCTATAGCATGTTATGAGACTATCTGTATCCGAAAACACATATGAGAAACATGGGAAAGGCAAATAAACTACCTTTGATTAGTACAGGGGATGGGAGGGAATGCTAATAGAAGGAAACCTTTAAAACCTTCATATTTGTACTGTTTTATTCAGTCTGTTTTGTGCAATTTTGTTTAGTTCTAAATGTAAACATTTTTTCCAACAGAAACACTGTAAGCATTGGTTTTGAGCAGTATTTAATTGTGCTTTGAGATATAGTCTTTATAAAATTAAGCAATGAACATTTCTACATCTAAGAAGAGAATGAAATAAATATATTGCACCTTGATTTCTGCGTACCAAGTAGTGCATATCACTGACATATGTATCATGAGCAGGTGCTGTTCATCTTTGTTGTCTTTTTCAAGATACCACATTTCAGTTGTAAATATGTAATTTCGGTTAAAATTTTCAGGCTACTTTAAATTTCTACAGATCATCCTTTGCTATTCTACAGACTTTCTAATTCTACAGTCCCCAGAAATCCAGTGGAGGTCTGAAGCTGTGCTAATTCTGGCCTTGGTAAACTGCACAGGTTTTCCTTGATCTGTAGAAAAAAAATGTGTGTAAATACTCCAGGTTCTTCCAGGTAGTCTATAGACTATTCATGCAAGTTTTGAACTCAACACACATGTGAGCACATCCCAGTTGATGCTTGTGTGAATATTTGCATATTTATATCATATGCATATAGAACAAATATTCAGTTATGATGGTGTGATTGGGACAGCAAAATATACAGGTGTAGGTGCTCTTTCCCCTTAAGAGCATATGTGTTTCCTAAAAATGTCTCATCTTACATTTTTGAGGTTCAACAAGCTCCCCATGGCCTAGGACACAGAAGAGCACTGGTAAGTGGCTAATTTTTTGCATGCATATTAGTCCCTGAGACTGAGAGCAGAGCAGGGTTGCTAAAACTTTTAACCTAGACACATAGCAGAGGTACCCAGGAGCTAGTGCTGCAGTAACAGAAATTGGAGATTTCTTTTTAAGCTGAACCTCAAGCTCAGTTAGTCCCTACTTTAAGTCGTGCAGCCTGAGAAACTTGACCTGTGCTAAGAATGCTTTATGTATTCTGGGCTGATTCCCTCCCCCTTCCTTTTTGGAAAGCACTTTCTTCGTCCTTGTTTTCTGTTTATACACAAGTCAGAGAAAAGTGCATTATATTTACTCTTTTATAAGACTACTTTGAGTTTACTGAAACAGCTTAATTGGGCTCCAAAGCAGTCTGTTCTGCTTACAAAAGTGTACTGTTTTTCCATTTCTGTTTTTCCTTTTGGGATTAGGGGCCTCCAAGAGCTAAACAACAGTCTCCTCTTTGCCCCGAGGCTGCAGAAAGGCTTGTTGTGTATGGTTGTGAGTATTGCTCAAGTTGTGCTGGGCCATGGCCACTGAAGTCTTTTGCTTCCTTAGGCTCTTTCATCCTGCTAACGTGAGGTGTTTCCCCAGAACAGAGGAGGTTAGTGCCTATTTAGCAGAGCTGGCATGATGGGGCTGTGCTCACAATGAGGAGGGAGGCTGGACTAGCAGCGTTGCATAATTTCCAACAAGTCTGAAAAAACACTCCTGGCAATTTAAACAACCATTTCTTTGCAGTAAGACCAAGTGTAGTATCACGCCTGACTTTCCCGAGTGCTTCCCAGGCCATTACCTCCTCTCACAGACTTTATTTCCATTGTGCGAGGCACAAGCCCTTCATTCCAGGGAGTGAATGGGCTTCCCCTACCAGGCACAACCTGGCCTTACCCTCTGCTGGGGGCAAGGGGCCTAGCTGGCTATGTGCAGGTGTGTATCTGCGAGTGTCTAGCAGGCCTTCCTCGATAACTATATAGGAGATCTCAAGGATATTAATTGCCTAAAGGCAACAAGTAAAAAGATAGAGGAGCTATTAGCTCAAGAAAATCTCAGCAAGAACTCTGGACTTATTAGAGAATCCATGCAATATCTTAGCAAAGACAAGTCTGTGGGAAATCAGACTTCAGCATTCCCACTGCTTGTGGAAATTGTTTGAGCTTCATCCCTGGTCCTGAAGATACTAGAACTGGTGAAGTTGTTATGAGTGTGGAGAGCAGGCAGAATAAATGCAGGTCAACTGTGTTGTCAAATGCTGTAAATCCTGTGCATTATGGACATTCAGATAATTTTGAAGTTAATGTAACATTTTGGTGTGTGTTCTGAATCTTGCAAAGTTAGTCACGTGGCCAGCTTCTGCCCGAGTGGTTCTATTGCAGGCCATGTAGATATTTTTCTGAAAAATGTATTTTTTTCGTTAGAATATTATGGTTCATATTTTCTGCTTTGTGTAGCATCAGGTGTTGTCTTGCAGAAGGATCTCTGATTATTGCCATAAAACACAGAAGTGGTGGGGGTAAGTGACCAATATTTGTTTCCATTGCGGTCGTATAACACAAGACAGGGTTACATAAAATTTCGTGCAAATACTACAGGAGGTTTGTTTTCTAGTATTTACAATTGTCTTTCAGTGAAGGAAAGCTCTATCTTTATTCAGCACTCTGAATATATATCACAAAGGGAATTTATATCAAAATAATATAATCTCCTGTGTAAAATTAAGCCTAGTCCATGCATATTTAGAGGGCTTAATGCTTCATATTTTATACTTGTGATAGTCATTTTATCTCTGAAATTATATACCGACAAAGCAGTGAAATGAGAAATGGAAAAGTGTCAGTATATGTGTACATGCTAGTGTGTGTGTGTGTATATATATATATAAAAATATATATATAGAGATATAAAATAAGGACAGAGAATGGCATAGCCATCTGCATTATGGGTTCAAATGATCAAGTCTAATCTCTCAGTTTTAATTAGTGGAAACTTTGACTGAATAAGAATATCAAAATAGGATGCTGCCTTATCTGTGTAGTGCTAGAACTTCACTGAAGGGATATTAAGCAGTTGTAGCTAGACTGCAGCTGATGTTAAAGCTGTCTCCTCCTTAGTCCTCCATCATCCCATCTCTTTCCTAGCAGGAATGCCATCCTATTGAAAACAAATATGCCACACCTCTTCCTGCTTTTCCTGCATTATGATGGGGAGGATGAGCGGCTTCTAAACTGTACATTCCCTTTCTCTATATCTTTGGATTCTGATTTATTGTAAAATGTTTTTATCCTTCCCTTTCTCCTTGCTGAACCAACTTTCACAAATCTTAGGAAGCAGCACCAAGCCCTTGAAAGACCTGTTTTCTCAGCAATGCTGGGGATAATGCCAGGCAGGGATCCATGTTTTACATGTATGTCTTTGGGAGTTAACATATTTGACTGTTTTTATTTGTTTGTTTTGTTTTGTTTTTTTCAGGACTGGCAGCTATCAACTGATCACATCAATTGCTGGCTATATGCTAAGATATTGCATTTTAACAAGCAAAGCAGCTGCTTCATTCCCAGTGTTAACTCTTCTGGCTCCAACATGGCATGTCGTCCTCAGGCACTGATACTTCAAGTTGTATATGCAGTTTCATGTATCCTGGGTTTGAGGAACATTTCTTACGGATGTGCTGTACTGCACAGCCATCTGATTCAGTGCTGTCATGGGATCAGCTGTGACTCTGCCCTCTCTCTGCCTGTGGTAGTGGGTTAACACTGTGCAAATACTTTCTATATAGTGTGCTGTAATGCTTGCCCCTCCTAGAGAGTGCACATTTGCCAAAAGTGGCTTCCTGTTCAAAGCTGGAGTCTGGTTATCTCCAGAAACTTCAGCAAAAGAAAACAAAACTAAAAATTAAAAATAAAATAGCTATACATGAATGCCAGAGGGCTGTACCTTCCTGTTAGAAGCTGGAGGTTTGAGAAATTTGTGTCTGCATATGTCTTATATTTAGTTTAGGATTTTTTAAGAAGTAATCTTAGTTACATTCCTCAGAATCCTTTTGGCACAGCAGGTAGTGGTGTTTACAGACTATAAATACTGGTTCTGTGAGGAGGAGTAGTAGAAGAAGTGGGTTGGAAAGTGTTTCATTGGCTTGTACAAAACCCTTAAAGCTGGTGCTGAGAGCCATAATCTCTCTTTAAGCAAGGAATCCCATTTGAAATAGTAATATACCAAATGTATTTCCAGGCTCTTAGTTCAGGGGTGCTCTTTTTGAATCTCTCATTTATTTGACTCACTGTAATCCTCCAGTTGGTGCTGTAAAAAGGAGAGGAAAGATTAAATAAATTTATCCAGTCAATTCCTCTGTGGCCCTTATGGCTTTGATAGTAAGCTCATCTGCACAGATTCCTTAATGTCTTGAGGCAAACTCTCCCATGGGCTTTCCCTAGGACCACACACAAACATTCAGTCCTCCTTGCATTTTTCTGTTAATTGCCTGTCTTCTAACAAGCAATCCTTGGTGTTATCAAGAGCTACAAACTGCTTTTGAATGGCTCTGATGTGCTTAGCTAGAAGGAGCTTGCAAATAGAATGCGTCTTTGTGCCTTTTGCTTCGCACAACATATTAATGCTGTGAAAAAACAGGCAAACACAGCAAGCCTGCTGCCTGTGCATGCACATCCCAGAAGGCAGGCGAGCAGTCACAGAGCCACACGAGTCCTGCTCCCCTGCCCAGTTTGGGAGGCTCCGAGGACAGAGCGCACTGTGAGCGCTTCCGAAGGCAAGCAAGTTGTGTGTGTTCCGACATGCCATATTCTTTAACCACAGGCAAATTTCTGCTCTTGTATGAGATGCTGGTACTGCATAATGGTACTTCTAACAAGCGTTTTTAGAAATGCTTGTATAATCACATCATTTAAGTGTTGTATATTTTTAAGTTCTTTTCCTGGACAGTGCAATTTATTGCTGTTAGCTTTTCAGCTTTTTTGGTCTTTAGCATCTGTTCACCTGAGATGGGTGGCAGTTATGGCTCTTTGAAATAAATATCCTGCTTGGACTGAGCAAGAGCTCTGGCTTGACAGACCACCCAGAGGCCTCTTGTAGGGGGCAGGTGCCCCGGGTCTTCCAGGAAACTGAACTAGCCCTTCCCTGTCCCTGTGCCTCGTTTTCTTCAGCAGGAGTGAACACCAGGTCCACTGTGCAGGGATATCATAAAGTTTGACACTGGACAGTGCATTTAAGGTAACTACATATGTTATTTTCACAGTGCAGAAAGTGGGAGATTGTCTCCGACGTGCTCACAACTTCCTTCTGCAAGAGCTGATCAGCTGGAAAGGGTGAGCTTTTAGCTTTTGAATGAAGCTGGGGGAGAAAAGAAGGAGCAAATCTGCAGCATAAGGTGGAAGAAATGGGCACGCAGCTCTCTTTGGAGGTTTTATGGCAAAAATCACCAGTTATTCTTGAGGAAACCAAATTTGGCCCCAGGATAGCTGGGTGGCTGCTCTGGCATTTAGGGAAAGTCCACTAGATGGAGCTATTGTTTGAGGGATAAAGCTCTTTGCAAGACCACTTGCTTCCCCCCAAAAGGGGAGAAAATAGGACACGGACCTTGTTTTTATTACATTTTTCGCATAACTGAGTTGAACTGAGCAAGTCACAGACACTTGCTTCTGACAGGAAACGGTCAGCATTAAATATGTGCAATGGAAATATATTTTTGCAGCTCGAAGTGTTTGAAGCTTCATTGATGTTTTTATTTACTTCTTGCTGGCTTGTTTTGCA
Source organism: Nothocercus julius (assembly GCA_013398735.1). Classification (NCBI taxonomy): domain Eukaryota; kingdom Metazoa; phylum Chordata; class Aves; order Tinamiformes; family Tinamidae; genus Nothocercus; species Nothocercus julius. Next base: position 427,125 of record VZSV01000269.1, on the reverse strand, counting down.
GAACTGTTTTAGCATTCACTCTTTAAAATCTTTCTCCCCCATATTATGCTTCCCATATTTAATTATAGTAATTACAAACCCTTGGCTATTAAACCCATAGAAAATCATGGCATTGGAAAACTTGCTTAATGGTTCGAAGGAAAAAATGTACAACTGGGGCATGAAGAGGAAAAGTCTCCAACTTCAAACTTGCGTGCACTCCAAAGAAAGCTAATAAAGCTTCCAATGGGGCAAAGAAAACAGAATTAAGAGTGTGTAGGTCTGTGATGTTTTCTGAAAGAAATTCTGAAAGAACACCGTGAATTCAGAAGTCTGGCTCTGCATCATTGTTGCTGTGAATGTGATATTGTGGTATGCACATCACCACTCAGAATTGTGTGTCAAACCCCTTTAAAAACACATTTTTAGAAACAGATTTGTTATTCATGTAATCAAACAACTACACCAATATATCACAGACCAACATAAACACTCCGCTTACGAAGACATTATGCTTATCTTCAACATGGGTGGTACGAGTGACGAGGAGATTTGGCCCCTGCTGCCTGCAGCGTAATGCAGTACTAAGCTGCATTCTTCAGGGAGAGGGAAATGAATGGGCATCAGCAATGCCACCTTCTCGTGAGATGTCCACTCACTATGGCCAAATGCCATTCTCTGTAATCCAGTGTGACCATCCTGACAGGACTGAGCATGTTTGGAGGTAGTGTGAAGCAAAGTTTGACTCATTTGGTGTTAGATTGATTTTAAACTCCACCAATCAACCAAAGTATTTTCCTGCTGAAAAGGCCTGCTAGTTTCAGACCATCTGAAGTAGATCTAATACCTTGTAGCGTATTATTTCAAAATTTAAGGAAGATTTAGCCCATCAGATGATCTTTTATTTTAAATCATGCAGGATGAGCTTACTCTTCAATACTGCCTTTCAAGAACCACTTTATAGTTTGCCGTGCCACTCTGTCTCTGCATGGAGCTCTCCTCCACTCTGCTGAAGTGCAAAAGGGTGCTGCTATTGTTGGGTGCCTTTTGGGAAACCTGCCTGAAAGCAGCACGTGTGAGGTAGCATGCCTGCAAGCAAGCTCAAAGTGCTGCTGTGCGGCTGCTAGTTAGAGTTTGATAGTAGCCAGATGTATATAGACCCTGCTTAACTTAATCTCTTTTTGTATTGCTAAGCCCATAGTGAAAATTTTGAACGCAGATGAAGCTGGGAGCTATTTATCTATTTCTTTCTCTGTGTTTTGGTGGGTTTTCTTCGCCTATTTAGTGATTTGCATTGGACCCCTTAGGAATCCCTGGTGTCTGCTAATTAAATGAGTGATGTAGCTTGCTGCTTATTCAGGGCTATTATATCAAGAGGCACTCATGCTTATGGCATATGACATTATATGCAATAAATGTGTTTTATGAAAAGTTATAATCGCTTCTATTTTTCAGGAAAATGCTTAAAGGAATCCTCAAACCGACCATCAAAATTGCTATTTTTATTTTTGCATTGAAGTTTTACGGTGAGCAAAATGCTGTATTTGCCTGTGTAAGTTGTGTGCAGAAGCTCTATATAGACTTGAAGTTTTGGACACACAAAGTATTACATGCAAAAAGGTTAGTGCTTAGTTTTATTTTTGTACTTAGTACTATTTTTGAACTTTGGAACAGGTGAAGCCTGTTGCCAAGAAAGGAATTTGTTGCTCTGTTGTGTTGAGTAGTGAAATTATATAATTGAAATATATGGAAATGTTAAAATTATAATTGAAAAGAGTGACTTAAACACTTAAAAAACAATTTTTAAAATATCATCATAAAAGACAGGAATATAAAAACAATTTAGGTCTGGAATGTGTCAGTGGGAACACCTAGTCATGTAAGAATTAAAGAACATGTGCTCCAGATCAAAGTAGCCTACACTTTATGATGCATCTAATTATCATACCATTCTCTTTTAATGAATTCATTTGCTTTAATTAGAAGAATAGATATTTTGTGTCAGTGTTGAAGAGGTCTATTGGACAGCCGAGATTAAATCAATGGTTCATTAACAATCTTATCTGGAAAGTCGATTAAATTATATGAAATAGTATTTTTATTTCCTTTCTCAGAAGAGTAAAATTATGATTAAGAAACAATGATTGGAGCATGAAGAAGGTCTGCCTCATTATTTTTCATATGCAGATTTGGGATTTTAAAATCAAATCATTCATTTTTAATCTGATTTATAATATTTTATTAAGTTTGGCACTCTAAAACAATTGCTGTGAAGGTTTTTAGCAGCAGATATTTTTCAATAGAGATATGTTAAAATTCCAGTGCTTACAACATGATTTGATGAATTGTATCTTAGATTTGCAACAAAACATCTTGTTAATCAGTTCATAAAACAGTAGGGTTAAAAATAGTGAATGGAAGGTGTAGAACAGACAATGCCAAGAGATTTTAAAGATGAGCATAATAAAACATAATTTGATAAAATAGGCAAGTGAAGAGCAGCCCAAATGTGTGACCCCTTGGGGCTAGAAGCGGTGTGTTAGTTTGTGTCACAGCTGAATAAAGCCTAGTGGGCCAACGTGAGGGTGTTGGGAAGTCGTGTTAAGCACTGTTTATTGTTGAGGTGCCTTGTTTTATCCTTCTCACACCAGCACTTTAAAGCAATGCAGAGGAAATACTGAGTTAAATCACAGGCTGCACTCCAACTGCTGCATATGCTTTTGATTTTTCTTTTTCTTGAGATAGGGTAAAGAAAATGTCTCTTATTAAAACAAGAAGCCCTGACTGAAGCGAGCAGAGAGCCAACACACCAGTGTCTGCAGGGCGCTCACCGCTCTGCTGGTGGTTGCAGTAGCTCTTCGGGAGCGCTGTGTTTTCAGGGGGAGCGCACAAGAGCACCCTGCGATGTGCTCCCCGTCGGGCTGTTGCTTGGCAAGATAGTGGTGCACCTCGGGGGAACACCGCAACCCTCTCCTGCTTTGTCGGCCTGCGGAAGGCAGCCCCCTTTCACACGCAGATCAGCAGACTTCAAGCAGCCCCCGCTCTCTGTGTGGCAGTCAGAAGAAAAACCTGTTGCTTGAGTAAAACTTAATGACTCCGTCTCAGGTGAGCAAAATCTGGTAAGCAACATCAGCACTTCTGCCGTTGTTAGGAGTATCATCTCTGTGCATAGAACAATTTAGGTTTTGTTGCTTACCTGTAAGCCCCTGCTGAGGTTGGCTCCACCTGCACATTTATTCTTTTGTAAAAGCCGAGGGCAGCAGTGGCAGCTGCGGAGCCACAGGCTTCCCACGCGCGGCTTGAGGCCTCTGCCCCCCCACGCATCCTTCTTCTCCAGGGGGATCACTCTGTGCCCCTGCACAGCGAGAGCCTGTAGTGGTGGGTGAGGCATACCTGAGTGACAAGGTCAGGCTAACATCTCCTCTGTTTCTGAGATTAATAAATAAAGATCCCCCCGTCCTGCCAACACATGTTAATGGATTACTGATAACAGACTCGTGGATCTCCATCAGGGTGAGATTCTTGGGGAAAAAAGAAAGGTGAAATATACACACAGTTAAACATGCACACCCAGTGTCATCTGACCTCCATACTGAAAGCGCAGCAAGATAGGGTGCTAAAATTTGCTATGAATTATTTATATGATGAATTAGCCTGCTTTCTCTGCTCCTGGAATATCTACTTGCAGATCTTCATTTTTGTTTCAGAAACTTCTATTATTCAGATATATTCCATGGATAGCTTATAAAACATTTCCCTCCCTCTCTGCCAATAATGCATAACGTATTTCTTGTTTTCTGGTAGCACCTATCCGTTCTAACAGGGTCTCACAGTGTGGTGAAACAGTGAAGAGAGCAATTGTTACCCAGACGGTTTGCAGTTGTTTTCATGGACCAATTACAGATGTTCCAAATTTTGGATATTTATTTGCTCACTTAAGTCAAAACAGTTTCAGACCCTGAGTAAATGATCCACAGCTACCAAAAAAAAAAAAAAAAGTAAGTACATGAGAATGAAGAATATGGTCCTCACCAGTGTTTACCATACCTCTTGGAAATTCATTTTTGTGTCATTTTTTCCCTGGGGAAACAATGTTCTTTGGAAATCTTTGGAGACAGAACAGAAACAGAAGGTGAATGCCCAAAGCCAAGACACTTGGGTGTTTGCTCATCTTTTCCCCCTGCAGTTTCTCAGTTTTACTGCATATGCATAAAGAACAACCACATTTTGCACTCCCAGACTTTTTGCCCAGAGTGTGGTAAGATACCCCATGTTTGATACCTGTTCCTATAAGGATTATACAGGAGTCTTCTCAGTATTCTGGGGTTAGCACTTAAATACCAGTTTCTTAGTACCAAGAGCAGTTAAATGGATTAAAAATGGATTAAAAACAAACAACAAAAAATCTACCCCATAAAATTTAATATATGGGGCTTCTAGTGTTCAGGGTATGTGTGTATGGTTTGTTGTTGTTTGTTTGTTGGTTTTTCTAATACATCTGAGTGCCAAAGTACCTGCCAGGCTTTCATATCATGTCAATATTTAAATCTCAGATCTGTCTGCCATATTGAAGTTTAATTTTTTTGTTCCTTGTAAATTTTCAGAATGGCAAATCTTGTTCTGAAAGTGCTTAAACTGCTCCTTTGGCTGTGAGCATTTCTGTGCAACGCTCTAAATCATGCTGATCTCGGTGGGAGTGCAAGCACCCCCGAAACAGGGATCTCCCTGCAGCAGAGTAAGTATTCACGTACCTCGGTGAAAAACATTCAGGGGATGTCACTGAAATCACAGATAGTAATACCTGCTAAGAACAATAGCACTAAAACTGTCCTCGGGTTAAAAATAATGTTTGCCTGCGTATAAAGCACACTGTCTCGGGAGCTCTTTTGCTGGGTAGCAATATTTTACCTCTAATGACCTCCAGCCAGAGCCAGCCATTTCTGCAGGCTCTCCAGAGTAACCAAACACAGCCGCCTGCCCTCGCCGTAGCACATCCCGCCTCGCTGCCTGCGGGGACTTCAAGGGTCTATGGAAAAAACGGAGTGCTTGCACTCGATCTTCCCTAACAAATGAGACTTTTGAGTGTAGTTTGTTCCCGTCTCCCCTGTCGGGTGACTGAGTCTCTCTGTGCCGTGCAGCAGCAGTGCCGCCCGTGCCGCTTGCTGAGGTTTCCTCGCTGAGGTGTTGCAGTCAGAGGCAAGCGCTCCTCCAGGAGGGAGAAGGTCTGGATGCTCTCCACGGATATTAGGTATTTCTATGCTCTCGTTCAATATGCATAAAGTCATTCTAAACTCCCATTTCTTTCTGCCTCACCCCAAAGTCATAACCTTGAGCTTGTCTGAAAAAGATAAATGCCACTGGAAAAAAATGTAAAACCAGGGACATGAAGGCAGAAAGGTGACAGGGCTGAGGCTCCCGGGGGGGCTCTTTCTCCATCCCTGCCTTCTTTCTGTAAACTTCTGTGTTGTGCCGTCCCGGGGCCGCTCTCGCTGGCTGCAGTGAAGGACGTGGCGCCTCGGGAGGTGCCAGGGCGGGAGGTGGCTGCTGGCGGGGCTGGGGCACCCGGGCAGCGCCGGCACCTGCAGCGGGGCCGGGCCCTAGGACAACCTGCCTCCCTGCGCCCAGGCTCGGCCGCCGGGCGGGAGCGCGATTTTCATTTTGTTTCTGCCCCGCTCCGTCCTTCACCTGCCCGAGGCCACTCGCCGCGCTCCGGGCGGCGCAGGGGGCGGGAGGAGCCGGCGCAGCCGC
>VZSV01000269.1:406998-419468 GCA_013398735.1 Nothocercus julius | reverse complement strand
GTATCAACTAAATGGGTGCTGGTTCTTCCTGGCACAATGACACATCAGAGCCAACAGCACGAGCCCGGCACGGTTCTGGCCTCCCTCGTGCTGCATTCTCAGGTGGAGCTCTGGCATTTGGGGATACCATGGCCAGGCCGGTGGAGACCTGGCCCAATACCTGGGAGAGCCTGGAGAGTCATCGGGGATGTTTGTTTGCTTGTCTCCTTACTGAGTGCTTAATAGGATGAGAAGGAGATGCATGGGATAGCCCTGTGTGCCTGTTTTGTTGAAGATAATTACTCTGAAAACGCCACAGGAAAGCAGTTAGGTTTGCACAATGTTTATAAATACAATATGGTGCAAACTGTCAAGCAAGCTGTTCAAAATCACGTCACGCCTGTGCCGTGTTGCCTGGAAAGCGTAAACGCGTCCTTCCCATTCCTGGTGCTCGCCTGACGGTTGGTGCTCCCAGCACTTAGCTGTGGCCCTCCTGCCCCATCCCTCACTTTCCAGGGTGCACAACCGCAGAGCCAGCGTTGGATGCAGAGCCGGTGCCACGGCTTCTCTTGTTCCACAGCCCCTCATTCCAGCTCTGGGCTGAATTCAGCGTGGCGCTGGAAGCTCTAGTGTTCAGAGCTCAAAACTGTAGAGGCAAAAATAGCATTTGCACGTTTGGTTTGTCATCGGCTGCAGTGGAGGGTTATTAGTGTTGCTCTTCTTGTGTTGTAGCATGAAGAGGTCATAAGCTTTGTCTTGCAAAACATTCATTTTACTTGCTAAAATTGTAGGAAACGTGAAGCGCGCATCTAAGTACAGAGCGTGTTAGGAGCTCCCTCGGCTTCCCCTCGAAGAAGTCACAAAGCCTTTCCTCAGAGCTGCCGTCATACATGGAGATCCTGATGGGTGGGTTAATGGATCCATTGCGCAGAGAAACAGATTTACTTAGGCTGCAATGTGGATTTTTGAGCCTTCAGACACATGATTCCAGATGTCTGAGGGCATCCTACTTGGCCGCCGTGCGGTTGTGCCAGTGCTGGTGCTTGCTTGCTGGGCATTCCCCTGTGTAGTGCGGCAGGGTCTTCTGCCGTAATATATATAAAAAGATGAGATGTTTAATAAACTCAGACCTAGCTTTTTCTTCTATAATTTATGTTTTGAAGGACTTGTAATAAACAGTTTATTAAAAAGAAATCCTGATTTATTTCTGCAAATGGTTACATTTCAAGATGGTATCAAACACTTTTGTAGGAGGCCACCTTTTATGCTTCCCATGGCAGTTTAAAAGATTGCTAGAAAAATAATCCAGAATCTGAGTAGGTTTGGATTAAAGGCAAGCCAGAAGTATATGTCAGTGTTATGTGGTGCTTTTATGCAACGAAGCAACAGATTTTACCACAGAACATCTGGGTACTGGCTTCAGTTACAGCACAGATTTTAGTGGGATAACAAGTCTTGTTTGGCTTCACATTCATTTTTGAAGTCACTAAACTTTATATGAATAATAAAACTGTAAGCCCATTACTTCACTATTTTCAAGGGGCTATTTCAGCCTTCCTTCAGGATCATGCATTGCTCCAGAGCTGTTTTTATTTTGTTTTACTAGGTGGTATTTATCTTTTCATTTCTCAGCGACCTTTTCCAGGAGACAGATTTACTAATTTGTACAAATAGACACACTGTAGACGCTGGGTTTCCATTCGACCTTGCTGAATGTGCACGTTTTCTGCATTAAGGGCAGCCTAATGAAAACTGCACGTTTCTTGTTGTTCAGTGCATTCAAAGAAGCTGATGTTGTTAATGTGGAATGCTCTGCAGCCACTTTGGGCTGCCATTTTAACCACTAATAATAGTTAAAATAATGTGGAGGCTTTGCTGGCTTTTTCTGTTTGATTGTAAAATACAGAGGAGAAGGACAGACCTGACGAAAGGGCCTTCTGCTTTGTAAAAGAAAACAACTTTGCAAGTCATTAGAAAATGGTACTTATACGAGTGGGAATGCCCAGCAGAACCTTTGGGGATCATAATCTGGACTAACTATATTTCAAGAGGTACGCCTTTGGAATGAGGCTTGCAAGTACGAGGAGTGAGGCTTGCATGTACTGACAGTCCCTAATTACACCTTGATATTGATTACAGACTTTAATGCCACTGAGTACACAGTCCTCCAAGTAGGAGAAGTTGTAGGCGTTACCCGAGTAGAAGAGAACTGAAAGTAAACGAGGATTTTGTTAAAGGCAGTAGAGTTTCATAGGTAGCAGCAGTGAGAAGGGGAATCAAGTGTGGTTTTAGCTCTCTTAAACAACAGGCAGTGCAGCAAGCGAGTGCCGTGTCGGAGAAATGATTGTTTGCGAAAGCTGCGTTTTATGTTGTGACCGAGAATAAGCTGCTTCTGCAACAAAAATCTTAATGAAATCCATGATTGTTTCAGCCCGAGACAACTCCTCAAATAAGGTAATGCTGGTGGGAAGGGCTGTGAAGGCTGAGAAGACGCTGTGTTTGAAAACGTTAACAAGATGTCATTAAGGGAGGAAGTATTTGCCCTTAGAGTGGGAAATAGGTCAGGGTGATAAATCATAACTCGAGGAGAACGTGCTTAAAGTTGGGAATAAATTAAGGACAGTGTGGGTAAATACTAAAAAGAAGATTGTTCTTTCAGAATTAATTTTTCAGCTTGTAGTACGTAAGGACCCCCAGTGAATGGGAGAAGGGTAAATGTTAACACAGACCTGTAAGAGGAATGAACAGAAAATCCTGTGTCTACATAGATGGCTTTGATTGCACCCTGGGGACTGTGTAGGTCGTGTAAGACGTGTCAGAGGCCAGCAGCACCATCCTTGTAGTTTAAGTGCTGGAGAGTTGATATTATAACTTTCTGCAGTTTAAAAAAAAAAAAAAAAAAAAAGCGACAGTCGTCTTGAGGACGTTTTACAGGATGGATTTTCAGCTTATGCTCATCATTTAAGTGCTGTTCAAGTAAGCAGAAGGACGTTTGTGCTAAGAATCTAACCTCAGTAAGCATTTAGATAAATGAAAAGGTGCTTGTGCTTATATATAAGGGATGCACACTTGCACTTGTGTGCTAATACTGTGCTAAACATTTTTCTGGAGACAACGTATAGTGGCCTGTACCGTTGCACCGGCAGAAGAGCGTGAGCTCGGTAACAGTAACGTGTTGCTCACGGGCTGCTCAAGAAACTCGCAGGATTGTTTATTTCTGGTGACCAAGAGCCTCAGTGGGGGTGTTGTACCACACGGGGAATGGGACTGCTCACTCAATGTTTGTTGATGGCAGGGCAGCTGAGATAAGAAGCAGTGGTACTTACTGAGAGCACCTGGAAATCTGAAAAACAAAAGGCAATAATTCATCTTTCCTGTTTCATTCGCCTCTGCACGGGCCGGATATGAGTGCCCCTCAAGCCTGACCCGCGCACCCTTACGCGGTGACACACTCCCGAACCCGACACTTCCGCTGTGATTTACAGGGGAAGAGCGCTGTTCTCCTAATTAAAGACACTGCTTTTCTGAAGGGGAGAAATCTTTGAAGAGGTTCTAACTTGATTAGAAGGAGAAAAATGATGCTTTTAATCTTTCTCACCTTTATCAATACCAAAATAGAGCAGTGCTAGTCCAACTGTTTCTCCTGATGCAAAGTCTAGTAGGGAAGCAGATGAATAACAGGCTGTAACAGAACTGCAGGTCCTTTGCACCGATCTAGGAGGATCAAGTACAGAATATGATTTTTCCAGAGCATCCAGGATACTGGGAAGATAAGATCTCTCTCTCTTACTATGTTTAAATGCAGTAGATTTACTGCTAGTTTGTTTATGTTCAAACAGTCTGAACGTATCTCAGCAGTTTGAAATCCAGAAACCTGATGCAAATTAAGTTGTTTACAGATTGGGATGATGATTGTGCAAGAAAGCCAAGTATCTTAGAGCTGCCAGCTGGGCTGTGGATGCAAAGGAAAACATCAGTGAACAGACTTAACGGTTCCTAGTCTCTATTCTTTGGTTACTAAATATGCATTTAATTCTCCATGGGCTCTGTCTCCTGAGCAAGAATTACTTACTTGAGTATCATTTGTAGGACTAATAGGATCTCTCCCTCATCTGGGGAAGACCCCAGGGGCTTCCTCAAACTGATTTTTTTCAGTAATGAAAAATAATGAATAAAAATATAATAGTCTTAGAGAGTATTAAAGGGTTATCATTTTGCAGGGAAGATTTTATGTCCATCAATTAAAACTTTTATAATTCTGTTATAGTATGATAGTTAAAAAAATCATAGTTTGAATGATAAGTAGGTTTTAAAACCTTTTCTCCTCACACGAACAAAACTTGGATTTAGACTCTTCTAACTTATTTTAACATTTGATTTAAACACGTATTCTGAGGCAAAACATAAGACATCCCTTGCAAGTGTGCAACGGCCGAGCTGCAGGCTGAGGGACAGAAATGTGCTATGTTAGTTAATGGAATATATTCCAATTCTCGCTCATTTGAGAAAAAGTAGTCACAAGATGTTTATAAGAAAATTCAGACAGTGAGTGGTTTAAACAGAAAACACCAAATTCTCATGTAGCAGCCAGATGCACTTCAGTAGGCCAGAACCCGGCTCGGCCGAACGTGGTGCTCGTGCCGCTCACAGCGGCGCCGAGCTCGGTGACCGCGCTGGGCCCCGCGCCAGCCCGGCCGCTGCCGGCGCCGCCTTTCCCTGCAGTTGTGCGGGGCAAAGCTGCGCGCGTGCAGCCCGCGAGCGCGCGCGAGAGCCGTGTGCGAGGAAGGGCTTCCCGTGCCCGCCTTGGGTGAAATCAAAGCTTTCATAATTGGAACCAGAGGTGGGCTCTGCTCCTTCCCGTCGGCTCCTAGCTGGGAGTTAAAGCCGGCCCCGAGGTCCCGCTCGCACCGCAGCTGCCTGCGTGCGCAGAGGTGCCCGCGCCGCCGGGCCTGCGGCGAGTCGCCACGGCTGGCTTTTCTGGCTTCTCTCTCCCTGGAAAGCAGACTCCCTACTCCCCCTGGATAGTCTCTGCGTTTGCTGAATCGCTTTGTGTGGACGAAGTACCAGGCAACAGAATCTTTTTAAAATCTACAGTTTTTCGGTTTTGCAGCACAGCGTTAACGATAACGTTGAAATGATGTTTTGCCGTTGAGCAGTAACTTTCATCCAAGGATGTCCGAGTCCTGCCCAGCAGGCAGCAGTGGGGGCCACCCCACAGCTCACTCTGCGTCTTTTGTCCTTGGAAAAGTATAAATTCCCCTGGCACCAATTGCAGCCATCCCTTAATCTGGAAGGTCTTTTCCTTCTTCCTGTCTTTGCCTTCCCTCTCGCTCTCCTCCGGCGGGGCAGGGCTGGTTGCCATAAGCAGGTCAACATGGTTTGGGGCTGTTTGGATGTTCACTCACCCGGAACAGCCTGACCCGTCTGCCCCAACACGCTCCCTCCGCGTTGGTTCCGAGTTCACTACATGAAGAACTAACCTTTCACCTGCCGGGCTGCACAAATAAACATTGGTCTAGTAGGAGAGGGAAGCTGAAATCCACTCTTTCCATAATCTGGTTTTGAAATCCCTTATTACAGCTCTGCAGTTGACCCTGACCATTTTGAGAGCCCTGTGGCACTTTCACTGAGAATGTGAGTCTTTTCACACTTGAGAAAAAAATTCATCTTGGTCATGCAAGAAGTACACGACTAGAAGTGTTTAGAAAAACAAAAAGTGCTGCAAAGCCACCCTGGAGCCTCACGGCTCCCACACGTGCTGCCATCCCGCTCTCCTTGTATGGGTGGCCCTAGGCTGGGCTTCGGCGTAACGGCTGTCGCAGCAGGAGTGCAAGGACTGGGGCCTGGGCCTGCCCTCCGGCCCAGAGCCGAGCGGTGGCGAAGGAGGGTTGGCCAGGACAATGTGGGCGGCCCGCGGCGGAGCAGGGAGCGGCCTCTCCTGGGAATCCCTGCAGCTTCCCACAGAGCCAGAGCCTGGTGCCGGGAAAGGCGCTGCCGTCACCTGCGGGCAGGAGCACCAGAGTGTGCCAGGGAGAGCGGTCCTCCTCCTGCCAAGAAAAGAAGAAAAACAAAGCAAAGAGTCTGATGAAGAAAAGAAAGGAGAGGAAAAAGCACACGTATGGGGTCCGTGCGACTGCCCGCTACCTGGTCTGCCGGCGCTGAGCTTGGTGCTTTGTGACATTGCAAGACGCGGAGCGCCCATCAGAGCTCTGGCCGAGGCTCACGTGTGGCAGCAGTAAGGCGGCTCCCTGGGGCAGCGCTTTGCTCCTTGCTTGCTCTGCAGCTTTGCCCTTGGAGGCCGAGCCCTTGGTATTGCCTGGCTCCTTAGCCCTAGAGGCAGTGACTTCTGCTGGCTGCCACCTACCCTGGATCACCCAGTGAGCTGGCTCGGAGCTTGGCAGGGTCTGTGGCTCCTCCAGCATGTGGCCCCATGTGTCCCGAACTGTCACCTGCTTTTTGGCACCTGTGGCAACCTTGACTCACTTCAGCAGGAGTCCCGTGCACAGTCTGGCTGCCCTCCCCGTGCCATGGTGCACATGTTCTCGCAAGCATCGCGTGCGTCTTGCTTGTTTCGTTTGTCCCCAGGCCTGGAGGGAGAACCAGGAAAGGCGGCTGGGGAGCCGTGCGTGGGGGTGCGGGCAGAACTCACCTCCCGGCCCGCAGCTACGCAGAGCTGCGGCCTCCTGGGGGAAGCAGCGGTTTGGGTTTGCTCTAGTGCCAGTGGGGAGTGCCAACACCACCCTGTGAGTGACTGCAGGTAGCCAGCTCAGTGATTCTTCACTAATCATCTGGTCTAATTTACTGGGCTGTCCTATACAGGAATCCCCTCCTTCTTTCCTTCCATTGTTCTGTCCTTCCGTCCTTCCTTCCAAGGAAATTCATGTCAGTAGCCAAAATTTAGCCAGTGTGAGGATTCCTCTTATTTTTCCTCCTGACCCACATAAAAGCAGGCGTTCGAAAGAAGCAAGTTTGACAGTGACACCTAGAAGAAAGGGAGGGGCTGAGAGTCTCACCTGTGGTGCGGTTTATTTTGATGAGCCATCCAGTGCCCTTGTCTGCATCAGCCTCTGAGGAAGGCAGCAAAGCTGATTTTGTGAGTAAGAAATTGCATGTGCTGTGTTTTAGGGATGGTAGAGATGAGCTTGGGGAGTAAGATCCATGCTGAGCCTGGGAAAGTCTTTGCAGATGTAACTTGGGATAAGGTCTGCCAATTCCAATGCTGAAAGTGTTGGCAGAAATACTTCAGTATCAACATCTTTTGCATTGTATTTAATATGTTCTATTTCCAAACACTTCCTTTCAGCAGCCCCATTCAACTAGAGGGAATTACACATGTAGAATCTGTGACTTTCTGCAGTAAGTGACAAATCATTATAAGACAGCACCTCCCTGATGCATAAGGGGTTAGTAAGAACTTTAAAGCTGAAGGTATGTAATGTAAAAACTTAAGGCAATTTTGGACAATAAATCCAATAAGAAAATTTGGATTCTGATGATAATTCCAGGACTTTTTTTTTTTTTTTTTTTTTTTTTTTTTTTGGGGGGGGGGGGAGCTATCAGCTAATCTGCATTGCTGTATTCCTGAGAAAGCCTCGATATATGTAGAAAAAACATAGTTCCTCTGAGGTTGGCTGAGGATCTGGTTAAAATGATGCAGGTACAACGAAAATAATGCCGGGGAAATAAGAATATGATTGAAAAAATATGAGGAAGAACAGAATACAACCGAAATAACTTCCCCCTCTTCAAATAAATCCTGTTTCCTCTTTATCCAAGTAACTAGCTAACTACCAGCTGTTTCTGGGTTGAAGAAATCTTGTATTCCACCCTCCTGCCGAGCGCATTTGGTGCAAACGGCCGCTGCGCTCCGTGCCGCGCGGGCACCGCGGCGCTGCCGTGGGGCGCTGTGGCGCTGGCCGCGCCAGGAGCGAGTCGCGTCGCCTCGGGCACCGCCTGCTGCGCGCGAGCGCTGCCAGCGGGGCTCTTCCTGGAGAGACCCCCCTGCTGCGCTCTTACAGCTCTGGGGGCATCTTCTGGAGAGCTGCTCTGCTGCTCTTACTCTCCTCCATATCCCGGGTCTCAGCAGTTGCAGTTGTTGGTGTTTAGCCTGGAACCATTGAAACCACCATGAGTAAAAGAGGCACCATAGCCGTGCAGGTGAAACCTTCCAAGCAGCTGTGCCAGGCAGGCGGCGTTTGCAGAGGCAGGAAGGCTGGCGGGGCGCTCGGGCACTGGTGCTGGCCGTGGCTCGTCGGCGGGTGCGCGTGGCCCTCTAGTCACTCCCCAGGCCGCGCAGAACCGTGCTTCTCGTGGAAGCCGAGGGAAGCGGCCTCTGTGCTTAGCACATTTTAAAAAACAAAATTCAAAATAGTGAAATAGTGGATTTCTATAATGCATCTAAAAATAAAAATAATAATTAAAAAAAAGCTGAAGGAATTGCAGGTACTCAGAGCACAGGTTTCTACAAGCAGCAGTTGCTGCTGCCACCTCAGCTTCCCGCAAGCGGAGGAGGCAGTGGCAGCAGCTCCCCCCGGGCTGCTCCTCGCTCTGTGCCCGGCTCCTGCCCTATAAAGTCACAGCAGTGACCCCAGTCGCTTGTGTCACAGCCTCTTCCACAGCTCCCTGCCGGGCTCAGGCCTTTTATTTTCGCCCCTTTAACAAAACCCCTGTTGGCCGCAGGCAGCTGCCGGTGGATAGGCATTCCCCAGGCCCTAAAGATGGCTCACGTAATGTTAACTCCTCTTGTAGTTAATAGGGTTAATTAGTGCATTTTCATTTTTTAGAGCTTTCCAGAGGTCTTTCTGACCTCCAAGCACAGGCAGTTTGATAACGCGACAGCAAGTTGTGTAGGCCCTGACTCTGCTCCGGCCCCTTAATTCAGCTCAATTTTCTTTCTACTCTGAAAGTTTTAGTCCTCCTCGTGTCGTATGGGTTTTGGCAAGGGCAGTTGCTCATAATGTCATTCAGAGCTATTATAGAGAAGCAGTGGGAAACTTGGTACCAATACCAACATACTTGTGTTGGTTGTAATTTGCAATTGTTCGTATGAATTTCTACCCACTAATCCCCTTGCTGAGATTCATTATGGAGAGACAGTGACATGCACTCGCAAGGCTGTGCTGAAGGCAGAATGACTTGGCCTGGGGAAGCAGCTATTGTGCTGTGATTAAAGGAAAGGATTATATTGTGATTTCCTTGAACCAGGAACTGTGCTGCCCGCTTTTGTTACTTGTAGCAAGGGGCTAATAATTGCTCTCTGTTATAAAACACCTCCAGGCCTGGGCTATGCAGCATTCAGAGTCGATTATCTTGTTGAACAGGCCAGAGCTGTGCAACCAGCTCCTCTGATCTCAAACAATTTCTGTCGTATCCATTTTTTTCTACCTGGGCTCAGACCCCACTGAGGCTTCGGGCAGATCCCTTCTCAGAACTAAGCTTCAAATGAAGCGCCCAAGGTCCACGTGCCGGGTGGAGACACTGACACCAGTCACCTGCCGGAGAAGCCGGTGACACTTGGGCTGTCTGCGGATGATGTCACCGGGAGGGTCAGGAATTCTGTAAGGGCAGGATGGGTGAAGAGAGAGCATGGAACCGACCTGTGCCAGGCCTGCAAGGGGGAGCTGAGCATTGCACGGGTCAGTGGCAATGAGCAGGTTTTCCACCCAAATTCTATGCAAGTCTTAGAGCATTTGACTTTGATAGTTTACACTTCTTTGTGTGCCGTTACAACCCCTTCCCCAAAAGAGGGGCAAGAGACCGACTGAACGTGTAAGAGAGTTCCACTGGGAACTCCTTCGTTTTGATGCTCTCCACTGAATTGCATGAACAGAAATTGCTGTGAAGAAAAAAAAAAAGTATTTAGGAAAAGGAAAAAATAATAAGAATTTCCTCAAATGTCCTAACCAGGATCTGTTGGTTCATGTGTTGTTTGAAGCATCCATCTAACGTGACAAATCACCAGCTCCGGGATGGTGATTCCAGTGTATCAGAGTTGGATCTGTTTCCACTAAACGTGGAAAAATAAGGTTCCATTTAGAAACAAAATAGTCCATGTAAAATTTGATTTTTGATGCCATATCTCCCTGAGTATGTTTGTTTTTCAACATGTCTAATTTGAGACAGCTCCACATTGCACAATATTACCCCCTCAGTTGACCTCTCCCAGAAGTTGTTATTTGTTGCCGCTGTTGTTCATTAAGATTTGATACTAATGTGTATATATATGAAGAAATAAGGTTATATTTCTATCAAATATATGCACACAGGCACACACATATACTTGGCTTTTTTCCCATGCTATAGTGATTTACTTGGCTAAAACAATACTTCCAGCAAAGGAAAAACATGTACTGAAATGGAATTGCAACAGAAGGTCTCTTAATCCCCAGGTTGTTGATGTGGTGGACCCTAAAAGCTTCAAAGGAGCCATTACAGTGCATCGAGTCAGTGTGTCTGTAGGGAGCTTTAATCCACGGATTATAGGGACAATGGTGCATAAATGGTGTTTCCTCCTGGTTCCATTCTGTCATGCCAGTGGGAGCAGGCACATCCCAGTGGGCACAGCACAAAAATATCTGTCTTCAAATTTTACTAAGAAAACTAAACCTTGGCCTTCATATTCAGCCTGTGTCCTCTTTCTTTCTGTAGGAAAAGGGCAGCAGGCTCTCGCGTACGTACCACTAAGGGGCTTCATTCAGAGATCCTTGGACCACGTTCCTTGGGAAGTTTGTGGCCTGATCTGTTACCAGTACAGAAAGGTGTCAGGCAGGACCAGACCGTAAGCTTTCAGTGTGCTGCTAAAAAAAAAAAAAAAAACGCATCTCAAACATGTTTTCCTGATGCTTTGGGCAACAATAAGTATTAAATACCAAGCCCTTGCTTTCCCCCTCAAACAAACAAACTAGCTCTCACTAAAGAATTAAAAAATCAGAAGTGTTTTTTTCTTCCTTGCCCATTAAAAGCAACTAATTGCATTACAGTCAGAAATAGCAGGCACACTTTAAATTACTCTCTTCTGAGGTGATAGTTCTGTATGCTGAGGTGCATATATTTGTGTTACATTTCTCTGGAAATAAAGTTTATAATGGAAAAGCTCCCAGACTTTTAACTTGCTGAGTCCTGATACTAAGTGCGACTGGTCCCACAATGTGCCCTTTTATTTCCAAAGCTAGACTTAATAATTCTACAGACTTATTATGAGATGCATCGTGGGTAACGTAAACAACAACCCCGGTACCCGGTGTTTAAAAATAGGATGTAAAGAGGAAAAAAAGTAATTGTCTATACACCCAAAAGAGAAGAAATGAAATCCAAAGACGTTGTGGCAGGCAGTGCCTTGAAATTATCCTCACTAAATTACAGTCCTGCAATTTCCACTCTCTGTAATTAAGCATTAGGTTTTATTTATTCCAGATGCCTTTGCTTCAAGTAAACCCAGATCTTTTTCTTAGTTATTGTAAATCCTTTATAGGTCTCGATAACCTGCAGACAGTTGAGAAGTAAGGCAGACCTTTTCCATAGATGAAGGCACTTGAAGATGACTTGGGAGCAAGGCTGGCCTTGCGAGTGGTCAGTCTGGTACCGCGGCTTGTCCTTCGCAGCGCGTGGGCACGGCCAGCTGCGCCGAGCGGGGCCGGGGCCTGCCGGGTGGGCGCGTGATGCAGGTTACACAGGATGTCACCACTGCCTTGACCACAAACAGCGAAACGAAATGGATTCCCAGCTGGCCAGGTGGGATTTCTGCGGATAGATCTAAGCACCGAGACCCCAATGCCTTGATGCACAGCCCGTGCAACCTGCGAGAGGTCACTTACTGCTATGGGCTGCCTGTCCTTGGGGATTTGCGTTTTGTTTAAAAGGCAGCTTGTTTAGGGTAGGCAAGGTACAGGCTTTAGTGGTGAAACCAAAAAGGGGGCAATGTTACCACCACCAGAAGAGTGCATGGAGGCTGTCATCTGTTTATAGAGGTAGTGCTAGTTGGGACTGATTGAAGTCTGTGCGCTTTGGAAAGGGACCCAAACGCAGAGGTGCCTGTGCCCCTGCCTGCTGGCAGGAGGCTGCCCGGTGTGAAACTGCTGTCCCGGGGCTCCGCTTTCTGGCTTCGATCCAGAATCAGCCCAACCTGCCGCTGCCGCCCTTCAGCTCCGTGCCTTGCAGGAAAACCCTGTGAGGCACCGTCGGAGCTACATCTGATTTGTCCCCAAACTTGAAACTTAAGCCAATTCCACATCCTCTTGTCCTTTCTATTTCTTCTTAAAATTACAGTTTACCTAGACGTTTGCAGGTCTTTCACAGAGATGCAGTTAGTTTTACAAATCTCTGAAGGCTGGATGGAGCACTTGTATAAATAGGGATCTGGAAAGTTTAGGAACTTTCTGCTGTTGGAGTATAATTCAGAAGAAAGAAAGAAAGAAAGAAAGAAAGAAAGAAAGAAAGAAAGAAAGAAAGAAAGAAAGAAAGAAAGAAAGAAAGAAAGAAAGAAAGAAAGAAAG